>JASSUY010033716.1:0-30064 GCA_032466535.1 Forpus xanthops
AATTATGATTCATAACGGTACACAATATGGGCTTTATTATGTTGCTTTTATGTATGGGTATCTACCAGTGAAATCTATGAGGATTGTTCTGTGAGAAAAGTCCTCAGGACCCTGCCTAAAAGGTTGCATGTGTTAGGGTTGCAAATGGTGTATATTAATAGGAAAACTCAATTTGTTTTTCTCTTCATCCTTCAGTAACATGTGAAGAAAACAACATGGTCTAAACCTAAGTACAGTATTCATGCTGGCCAACAACCCGCTATTGCGCCACACACAAAATTCCCATTGAGGTCAATGGAAGTGCCCTGAGCAGAGTGTCTCTTGGACTGAGTCTGGTTTTGTGTGCGTGTATATGTGCGTGCATGTGTGTGTGTGAGTGTGTGTTGAGTAATAATTTTCCACACCAAAAAAAAAAAGCAAAACAACTTTGTTGTCATGCTATCTTACAAGGAAGCTAGGGAAGCTAGTTTCACCCACACAGAGTTGAAAGCACATACCACTCTGTTACAGCACATAAACACTGTTATCACGCTAGTTGCAGAAAGAGCACTGTCACTGGGACATTTTATAGGCATGGGCTTTTATACTATTCAGCAAGCTATTGAAAATTAAAACGTAATTAGTGTAGCAAAACAATAGTTTGCATCTTTTAATTACTGCTCCATTTTTTTGACAGAATGTTTTAATTATTGTTTTTTCTTCTGTTCTGTTTTTATTGATTTGGTGCCAGTTCAATTGTGTTACCAAGACCTCCCAGTACTCAATGAATTTACCTCAGGGGATTCTGCCTTCTTCATTGTTTTAAAATAAACCAGATCTTCAACTACCTACAAAATAAAATTAGAAGTGGAGGAAGAAAGAAAGAAAGGCAGAAACAAAAGGAGAGAGAGGGGCAGGAAGGACAGGAGGGAGAGCAGGAGGGTAGAAGGAAGGACAGAAGGACAAGAAGAGGGGGAAGGGAGGAAGAGAAGGAAGGAAGGAAGGAAGGAAGGAAGGAAGGAAGGAAGGAAGGAAGGAAGGAAGGAAGGAAGGGAGGGAGAAGGAAAAAACAAGACAGGGCAAGAGGAAGGAAATGAGAGAAAGGAATGAAAGGACAGAAGGAAAGAAAGGGAGCAAAAAAGAAAAAATACCCACTGTCATTACATGCCTGAGCTTTTATTCATACATGAGTTTGTATGAAACTGTTATTTAGCTATAGCATTAGATTTGTTTTCAATTTTTTTAGTTTAAAATGTTTTTTGATTTTTTGAAAAGTAGCAGAAAAACTCAATTCACAAAGAAATCACATTGACCAAAATGTTAATGTTGAAATTCCAGCGCAGAACATTAACAAACCCCCCACTTTGATAATTTTTCAGTATAGCCCCTTGGGGAAGAAAATACATGTCCTGAGATGCTAGGTTATGGTAGTACTGTCATTCTCTGTGGGTGTGCATGCACTCAATTTATTGCAGCCTTTCAGCTGTCAGAAAAGTGCAAAGTAAGTGGGAAATGACACAGAGCACTGATTTAGAACACTTTCATCTCTATATGGTCTGTTTTCGTTAGTGATCAAGAGAGAGGAAAGTAGCGGTTAGGCACTATCTGTACTACAAAGCAAACCCTGCGGAGGCTATACAGCACATGGTCTTTTGAATGGCTGTATACCTCTAACTAGAAACAAACAAACACACAAAGCACTGTATTTATTTGAAAGACTCTAATAGATCCTTTGCAGCCATTTTGTACATAACAGGAAGCAAACCATTCCAATTTCCAGCGTGTTTTATCCTAAAGTATTTTCACCCATGAGGTTAGTCACCATTTATTTTGTCTTACTTTTTCTTGTTCCGTATTTGTAAAATGTAGCAAGTCTTACTCCTTGTAAGTAAGGCAAGACATTATTTACTTAGTATGCTGTTATTTGATTACTTAATAAACAGCTCACAGAGGCAAACAACAAGAAACCCAAACCCAAGAAGACCATAGCTGCATTTTCAATAGCAAGATCCCTTGGGACCCAGGCTCTGGGATTTTCATAGCAGAAGAATGTGGTCATACCACTCAGAGGCATCGGCGGTGTCTGGGCGGAGGAACACATAAGCCCAAACAAGGAGGAAATGCTGCAGAACCTGATGGAGTCAGGAGGATTAACACTGTATCTCTTCTGGGGATTCACAGTTCCGATGTCCATTCCTTTCGTGAAACATCTGGCTGCCTTCCTTCAGGGAGGATGGCCTCCAGTTGCCTCTCTCCAAGTAAACAAAGAAAGTCCACTTTGCAACTTCTACACTTTCCGGGAAAGAAAGACATGAGTCTTGCAGTTCACTGCTAGTCCTCAGCACTGTCAGCCACTCCTGAGTGCAGGGTTTGGCACTGGACATGCCTATAATTCCAAAGCTGTGAAATATTACATTCAGTCAATTTGACAAGCATTTTTCTTCCAGAATTTAGCCTTCAAATCCACAGATACTGGCAGCAAGTACCACACAAATCTTTAAAATTAAGCAGCGGATAAGACCTGCTGGTTTTAATTCTTGTTTAACCTTTGCTAAGCTGCTGCTCTTCAGATTGCTGCTTGATTCCCCTCTTCAACATTATCCATTGCTGGAGTTTTGTTTGTTTCTTCAACCTGGAATGGTGGAATAGCTATGTCACAGTGATGCAGGAGCCCAGATGATGCCAGGGTCACATCATGGCAGGTAGCCACCAGCTCCTGGCATTAGCCCTGGTGATGTTGTGGCCATGTTGTAGCAGGTAGAATGTTGGCTGCTGGTGACATGGCTAGCCTTGGACAGGTATAAAAAGGGCTGCACCAGCCCAGGCTGACAGATGAGTAACCGGGTGAGTGAGGGCTGAGAAGACTGAGCAGGGAGGCAAGGGCTGCCCATGGTGATGGAAGAGGGCTACCCCTCGTTTGTTGATTCTCCTGTGTATTACAGCTAGATGCTCAGACAGGGATGTTACTACATCATGGCATGCTCCTGTGCTCTACCTCTTCTACCACTCATCTGGAGAACTGTCAACTCTCTACTGAACAGATGATAGCCCCAGCCTGTGCCCCATCACATTTCTGAAGGGAGCTGGAAGCAACCCATGGCTGTGGACAAAGGGAGCTTCCTACCCTTTTGTGTGGGTAGTCAAAGGCTGGGCCCCACATGAGCTACTGTCACTGGCCCTAGTGAGGCAGTGGGCAGAACAGTTGATGGTATGGCCCAGAGCATGTGTCTCCTAGCTGGAAGGGAAATGTGGGATGGACAGCCGTGGTGTGAGGCTGAGGGAGCCCTGGGCAGGGGGGAGGAGGGAGATGGCAACAGAGTGGGCTGTTCCCATTGTTGGCTCTCCTGTCTGCCTCAGCTGCAGAAAAGAACATGACCAAGTCATAATGCACTCTTCTTCTTCTTCTGCCACTCAGACAGCAAGTGTAGTAGCTTTCAGCAAGTATGTTGACCTAAGGGTAAAGAAAACATGTGGCTCCAATCTGTAATCTGTCATGATCCTACAAGCAGCTGGAAGGTCCCCACAGCTGTGGACAAAGGGAGATCACACACCTTGTCTATGTGAAACTTCTCTGGGTGCAACCTCCTTACAAAAGTGTGAGGGAAAACTGAAATTTACTTCACCAAGAAGATAAATCCTAAACTTCATCAGCATTGTTTGTAATAATTAAATATTTAAATTAATACATATCAGCATTAAACATATATATTGAAAGTCACTATGAACTACATACTAGTACAACGATTTCGACCTTAGCTGCTTTCTGCTGATTTTCTAGATATTTGTATTCCCAGAGAATGCAATCAAAATTTTTTACTATCCATGGTTCAACCCTGAGGACATACTTATACTTCCTGTCTTTTCTATGCACAAAATATGGATGTAAAAATATAGCCTCCCCATATCTGAAAGGGGACTATAGGGATGCTGGGGAGGGACTCTTCATTAGGGACTATAGTGAGAGGACAAAGGGTAATGGGTTCAAACTTAAACAGAGGAAGTTTAGATTGGATATAAGGAGGAAGTTCTTTACTGTAAGGGTGGTGAGGCACTGGAATGGGTTGCCTGGTGAAGTTGTGAATACTCCATCCCTGACGGTGTTAAAGGCCAGGTTGGACAGAGACTTGGGTAACATGGTTTGGCATGAGGTGTCCCTCCCTGAGTCAGGGGGGTTGGAACTAGATGATCTTTTCCAACCCTAACTATTCTATAATTCTATGATTCCGCACATACTTCTGAAGTGAATACCTTTCTGAAGTATTCCCTATATCTCACTCCCATCTGTAATACAGAGGTCTACATGTGAGGCTAGGTTCCCTTTATGGTCAGTGGAAAGAAATACAGGAGATGACTCGTCTGACCTGTTTTAGATATCTGTGTGAGGACAAAATCAACAGTATCTTAGAAGTATCTATTCCCAATTCATTGTGGAGAACTTGCTGTACTGCAAACATCTGAAGTTAGATGCAGTGAATCATCCTCTTAATGGAAGGACCAATTATCCTGAGAAATCCCATGCTATCTGCCTTTGCTCCCTACAACACCATAAGCTTGTAACCACTGAGAAGCTAAAAAGTTGTAGATTAACATCTTAATAGCAACAACCCTGGATTTCTACTCATCCATGAGTCCTGCCCCCCAACTCCCCCAGGGTCTTGAATTACAACTGCTGTGGTCATGGAAAAGAGAGCTTCCATAGCACAGGAAGATGGAGCAGCTCCTCCACTGCCAGAATAGCTTTGGAACTCAGCAACTTGTGTGCATTCAACCTTTATATCTATGTATCACCCCTCCAGATGCCATGAGATGGTACTGATAAGCTTGTCTCCTCCTACTTCCAAGTCACAGCTCCAAAATTATAGCTTGAGGCATTAGCATGTTCTTTTGTGCACAGTCCTTGCATTTTGCACCCCTTGCCTCAGTCCACGGGGACCTTGAACTCTTGGAGCCAGAACAGACAAGGTACTTTGGAAGAGTATGATATTTGTACACATACAGTCCTAGCACCAAATGGCTATTTTGTGCTAAAAGTCAGAGAAGATGAAGTAAAAGAAATCACAACATGGCTAATGATTCCGCATTAAATTGCAGGTGTGAGGAGGGTAAAACTGGAGTAAGGGATTAAAAAAAAAAAAGAAAGAAATATGATTAGAAATAATCCATTAAATGCCTTTTTTTTTTTTTTTATCAGATCCACTTATAATCAGCAGAGTAAAAGCAAGTATTTGCCAATATTAAGCCTCATAGTACTATGTTTGTTTTCTGATCTGAGCCGAAGTGGCTCCCTCTACAAAGTGTGGTGTTTCTGGTTTGCTCAGCCTGCTCACATTGGTTCTGGCATTTATTTACATGCACCCTGTTGTGAAATTGTTATTCTGTGAAAAGAGGTACTGGAGAAACTGTGGAACATTAATCTGCCCAATCATACTGTCATAAGTAGGCTCCAACCCTGTGGTCTGCTCAAGACAGGCAGACCCCTGGGCTGGGGCAAAACAGGATGCAGGCTGGAGGTCTTACACAAGTGACACAGCATGGATGAGCTTACATTTCCGATTATGATTTCACAAATGTTTGTTTGTTGTTCTCTTTCTCAGAGAGCTGTGTTTGGCAACCCGTGGACCAGCACACCAGGACTCCAACAACATGATGCGATAGTGGCCAGGCTTTTTTTTGAGAAATGGAAGCTGTGGTGTGAGATACTTCTCCTTCCCTAGAAGCTTCAGCATAGTCTTCTGTCCACCCAAGAATATTAGACTGGCAGCACCCCTTGTCTTGGCAGCAGCAGGTGGTGTTTGCTTAGGAAGGATGGTCATCATGTTGTCTTCCTCCATCCTACACAATGTTCCCATCTCAGGATGGTAAAACTTGGAATAAATACCTCCTGGGGATGGAAGGAAAGAGCTGTGGCTTTGGAATTATTTTTTTAGGCTATCTGCTGACTCAAGAAAGTGTGTCTACATCTACATCATAGGCTGTTCACATCTCCAGTGTTTTATTGAGAAGTAAAAGGTAGAAAAGCATTCAGAAACAAGCCTGAGCCTGAACATAATTGGATGGCTCCAAAGCTTTAGCCCTGAACAAATGCAGCGTGCCCATTTGCTCTTCATATGAAATCAATCATATCCTTAGTATATTGCAGTAAAACTCACATGTCTTCCTATATGTATATCTGAATCCTCCTGTACCTTTTCCCCTACCCCCACCTATTCCTATGCCTCTGGTCCTTCATATTTGCTACAGAAGGACTGCCTGATGCTTGGGAAATGCTGGAATAAACTAAAATAGGGTTTGTATAATGCTTAATCTTGTCATATGTGTCTTTTCCTTCTCCAAGTTTATGAAGGCCAGAGCAGGATTAAAAGACTTAGCTTCACATTGCTAAAAGCAGCGCAAAACTGTCCACATAAATTAGCTGGCAACACCTCTTTGGATATCATGACCGAAAAAATATGTTTTAAAAGATGATTCATCTCTGGACCGCTCAGGTGAGGACTAGCAGCTTGATAGCAGCACAGATAGTTCTCAAACTCATTTAATTTATTGGAAACACAAGAAACAATCTCTCACCGGGCAGATCTGCCTAATTTTGGACAAACAGCCTGTCTTTTTTCATTCTCCTTGCATTTGTTATTTGGACTCTGTCATGGTATTCAAATAGATATCAAATAGTTGGCGTCAATAAGGAGGACACAAAAAGCAGTTATGTGCAAGTATCATCTAACTTTTCCTAGAACTGAACAGCAATGTGAAGTTAAATCTGCAATTCTGTGCTCTGCAATCACTTAAAATGAGTGAATGCATTATTATATTGTATTAGTAAGTGTCCTGGATGTACGAGTGGCATTTCCTCTACTCCTTACCAAGCTATCTCACAGCTCTTTCACAGACACTTTACTCTAATGTCTGTATTACTGTTCCTTTTAAGTGTTTTAACCACTTCCACTGCTGCAGACTGTGAAGAACCTACCCATGAGGAACCAAGACCCACAAGGCTGCAGTCAAGAGGCTACTTGAGGTGCAATCCAGATGCTCAGACACCCAACATGAGTCAGGCAGGGATGCATTACAGTGAGTTTGACACCCACCTGCACACCAAATGAGGAGCACTGAGAGCTGCCCTGAAGGAAACACTGAGGCACGGGGTGAGTCTGTAGCTCTACCCCAGTACTGTCATGCAGAAGACGTGCCCAAGCTGCCACAGAAACTTGTGAAACCTGCTTTAAAGCATAAGTCCTGAGCTCCTAAAATCCTTAAAAGTGCTGTCCCCTGTGTCTGTCTTCAGGACAAATAGACAGTGTGAGCCTCAATGAGAAATCATCTGAAATGGCTGAAAAACCTTGGAGCACCCCCATGCTGCTGGATGCTCGAGGGGTCCCAGGATGATGGAGCTGCCATGGAGCTCAGCTTTTTCTTCCATGTATTTGCATGTGGCAGTCATTTAAATCTTTGATTGAAACAATCAGCCTGTCCGGGGCTGAGCTGTGATCCTCTGCCTCCACAAACAGCTCTGGTACTTCAAAGGGATGGTTGACATGAGCCAATTGCTTGTGGGCCCAAAATCTTAAAGAGATGGTTGCTCCTTTTCTTCCCGCCCCCTGATTCTCTCACGTGGAAAAGGCAGAAGCCAGGAGTGAACCCAGCACTGGAGGCAGGGAGGGGGGTCCCAGTGTCACAAGCCAGTAATGCAGCAGCTGTCTCCCGCCGGTGGCAGCCCAGCGCCATACCTCACCAGTCCCCTACTGCCACCTTTGCCTTGCAAAACATGCTTGGCACAGAGCGAATTGAGCCCAGAGGGAAGGGGAAGCCACAGACCACTCTGACAGCTAAAGAGCCAGCTGCCCCAGGTGGTGTTTCACCATCCCTAATCCTTAGGAAGTGCCATAACCTGAGCCTCATCCCATGAGGGTACATCTCGTCATTTCCATCCAATTAACTTGAGCACATGACATCATGTTTATGCGGGTTTATGCTGTCTTTCTCCTGGCTGTGAGAGCACATATAACGCCAACTCTGGAGGCAAGTCCTGCTGATAAAAAGTCAAGCCATCAAAAAATGCTTCAGCAGTTAGGCTGGAGCCTTAACGCTGTGTTCACTGAACTGCAGCCATAGACCATCCTTGTCATCCCAAGCTGCCTTCTCATTCAGCAGAGAGAAACACACATTTCCGGGAAGCTGTTGTCATCCTAAAAGTTGTTTCTGAGAAAGGGGAGCCAAACCACCTTGTGAAGGTGCTGCTATTTATGAACAAGCTTCAGGTGATTAGCTCAGCCTCGGACAACAGGCTTTCAGACGGCTGGGGGCAGCTGATGTGGGATACCCTACAGCACTAAACAAATGTGTGATACTGCAGGGCTGTCTTTATACTTGGCTTCATAGGTTTGCTTTCATTGTTATCAGATTCTTGGACAACCACTGAAGACAATACCAAAACCAAATACATCAGCATGCACTGCTAATTTCTGATATGGAAAATCTTTTATGTTCACTCTAAGTGACCTATCTGGACTAACTCATAGTCTTACATTACTGGTGGGATGTGTAAAGATTGTTTCCAAAGCGAGTAATGAGGAAAACAGTCCTTACCAGTATCCCTTGTGGGAGCAAATGGCATAAATTATTCTGTTCAAGTAGCCACTGCTCCTCTATGTTCTGACCATCTTCTGCATTCAGCAGCATGAATTACGTATTTGAGTAGAGGTTGTACTTCCCATCTCCATACACTGAAGTTTGGAATGCCCTTTTTTTTTTTCTTTCTGGTGAGCACACAGCAGAAATTGATTGCAATTAAGGAGAGAGAAATTGGCAGGAGCCTCAGCTCTCACTTGCATCAATTTTCAATAACCCTAAGCTTGTCAAGATCTGTTCTCAACTCACAGGATGATCTGAGAGTGCTTGAAATGCCTCCTTTGCCATCTGTTCTGTGGGTTTCAATACTTGCCTTTTTTTTTTTTATTTGACTGCAGCAGGGTGCCAGTATCAAGACAGTTTGTCTCCTTTTGCTGAGTTGTGGGGCAGGAATTTGAGTGGGTAGGTTTGAGGAGACATTGTTTAGCCTTACAGTTTTGAAACTCTGTCTTCCTTAGATCTTTACTTTTCCCTTCATGTGTTTCCATTCACACCTGAATCATTCATTATACTGGCAAGCTGGTAAGAGCCCTCTCTTCTTCAAGGTAACCGCATATTTCTGAAGTAAATTATAGGTGTGGAGATTATAGAAATTTGTCGTCTAGGCACACACCCTGGCTCCTTTCCTTTTCCAAAGCGTGTAATAATGAATTGTTTTTCTTTTTTTTTTCCCCATAGCTAATGTATGCCTAATGTGGGAACAGTTGTTTTCTTTGTTTTGATGGAACATTAAAGCAGGCTGTGTAACAAGGAGGAAGTCTAAGAAGTGGCGTTTTACTTTTAAACACAGCTTTGAAAATAAGTGGCAAGTCAGTGATCGTGCTGCATTGGTGTAATTGCCTTTGTGGTTTTCTGCTGGAGTGTGAGCTCAGACACAGATTAAGCATGTGGTACAAAAGCCCAGAAGCCCCTTTTGAATTTTTGGCTTGAATGCTGATGTTGAAGGTCACCTCTCCTTTCCCACCCTGTGATGTTTTCAGTGTAAGTTCTGAGTCCTTTCTATAGAAAGACAAATTAGCCATTGCCAAAACAATGGCAAAAATAGCTGACTAGCCACTTTTATGATGCTGTTGCCATGAAATGAGTTCTAACACTCAAACACAGGGAAGGATTCTGGTAGGGTCGGAGGATGACAACATGACACTTCATTGGGAAATATTCATATTCATGGTTATCATTCTCTTACACTTCCCAGACCTTAGTGTCCCATGCATAAAAAAATGGAAAAGATCTAACCCACTAATGCAAGCACATTATGAAGCACAGAAGGTGAAGCGTCTATTGGAGATGTTTCCAAAGGAGTAGATGAGCTGTGGGACTGCCAAATAATGAAAACCTGGGGTATAGGGGCAGGAGTACTTCATTCTTGAGAAAATATTCAGTGTTTGCAAAGTCTTGCTCATTGTCATTTGCAAGCAACAATGGAAAGAAATGATCAGCCAGCTTTCTCACTTCTGTCTGTCAGACCTGACCTTGGCAGATACAAGTGTTACATAAAGATGAGAGACAGGGCAATGAGGGAGAGAAACAAAACATGAGACTGAAGAGAACCCTTGGCACAGAAACTTTAATTTCATTTTGTTCTCCATAGAAGAATGAAAACTAAAAAATGGGCAAAAGTGAAATCAAAATTGAGAAAAGCAACCAAATTAGACATAGAAAAGAACAATTCTCTTTTACAATTTTTTTCCAGATCAAATTTACTGAGCAGCTTTTATTTTATAGTTTAGGTGCAGTTTCATTTGGGGAAACATGTTGTCTCTGGAAGTAGACAAAGTATTTTTTCAAAGAATAAACGTAAAGATAATCACATGTATTGTGGGAAGAATGTGATGGAAAATGGTGAATATGCTGAGATTAAAAGAGGCAGATAAAAGAGGCAGAGAAAAAAATAGTCCATGACCAGGACATTAAGGCACTGCTATGCCATGAGGCTGATGCTCAAAATCATGTACAGGAGCCACATCCTCTGCAGCTCTGTTTCTGGAAACCCCAGACTGTGATACCTGGGAACAGGCAAACTCTGAATGGCCAGCAGCAAGTTTTGCTAGCAAATTAGTTCCAAGTCTTTCTTACAGCAAAATTAAAAGGCTATTTGAAGCCTAGAGGTAAAACGACATAGAACATATGGCACACTTTAGTTCTTCACTTCAGCAAATAGTTATTTCAAATCCTTCAGCCCAGAAACCGGACCTTTCACACCCTTTCTTTGGAACATGTGTGATGACCTAGATGCATTTGCTAATTGCTATGTAATGGACTAAATGTGTTTACTAGGTTAAGTTAGTTTAAGAGGGAAGAAAAAAAGGTTATTAGAGTTTGTTGTAGCCAGGAATGAAAGTAGCAGTTCTTTTTTCTTCCTGCTCTCTCTACATTGATAAATTCCAGAAAATACATCTCAGTTTCCTCTAGTCTGAGACATCTACAGATGCATGTTTTCTTTCTATAACCAGCTGTAGCTAATTGCATCAGTGCCGCCTCTACTGCTGCACATGTAAAAGAAACCTGTAATTTATTGCAATAGACCATACTATTTCTGCTGTACATCTTGCCCATTCTGTCATTCCAGTGAACAGATTTCTCATGGTAAATTGGCAGTTCAGAAGTGGAAAACAACCTTGCTCAGAAGAAAGCTTTTAAAAAACTCCTCCATATGTTCTATCTAGATATTGATAAAAGAACAAACAGAAAACATATTGTTTATCTGTAGGACCATGATTTCCCCATCAGTCAAAGAAGTACTGAGTCAAATTCATGCCTCATGTACCTTTGCTGTAGCCAACACAAGTACAGCGCTCACGATAATGACCCATTCATTTTATTATTGTTTGAATGGCAACATGCTGTCTTGAAAAACATACACAGGTGAGGCGGTGCAAATTACTGTCAAAATCAGTGGAGCTGTGCCAGTTTATACCAGCAACAGATCTGGCTCCTTTCTCTGCCTCAGGGAACTGATGAATCATAATGTAACTCTAAGTAGATCTAGTGGCTGTAAAATTCAATCCTGTTTTTAATAGCAGTGAGGCAGGAGAAGGCGAAAGGTGAGTCCTAACCTACTTTTGAAAGGGTCATATCAAGGGCATGGAAAAAGGCCTTTTAATTGTACTTACAACTCTGGGGAATGAGACTGTAATGAAAGGCAGTAAAATTTTAATCACAACTGCATTGCTGGAGTTAAGAATTAAAAATTATTTTGCCTAAACATATGGTTAAACAGCATGAAAGCTTCAGGGACTACACTGGTGATAAGACCTCCCTTCTCTTCCTCTGTTATCAACACCATCAACGTCCAGGTACCAATGCTAATCTAACTATGTGTGGGGCTGTGTTGTGAACTGGATCAAGGAACTGCTCCAAGTTAAAAATAACACAGAAAAAATAAACTAATTAATAAGCTCATGGTATGCACCTTTAATAGCAGAGGTTAATGTTTGCAAAATGCTGGGAGAGCCTCCTATGACTGGCATTGTATAAGTGTAAAGCACTTAGTAATCCCAGCTATTATTATGTAGTGTTGCTATTTATTACTGAGGATTCATTCTCTTGTTTGCATCTCGGTGTACATCAAAAAGACTTCATGCACGGGCTGTGCAGCCAGGTGGTTGGCGCACAGCTCTGCCTCCCTCACTCACTGAGGTTGGTTCAGCTCAGACTTCCCTGTGGCCCAGCCGCAACCGCTCACTCCGGCTTAGCAGCCATAGAGGCTGAAGCCTCAAGTGTTAATTGCTCTATTACATTAATGTGAAACTAGAGGGATGGAGTGGAAAATCACAGCCATTGTCTTTTCATTTAACCTAATTGACCAAGCGACAGTAAAAGAGTGGCCTGGAGAAAGCCTCTTCTTATAATACATTGGCACTAATTAGGAATTTTAACAGAAGGATTCTTAAAATTCTTTACATCCCCTTAGTAATGTAGCTTCAATGCTCTTGCTGCAGGAGGGTTTTGTACCATGTAGGTAGTTAGCAGCAAAAGACAGATTGCAGGAATACAACTCCACTTACGCAGCAGGTCTGCAGCTGATTCTGAAGGAACACCCAGTGCTGTTGATGGCCTCAGACATGCGCAAAACATGAGCGTGTTCTCCCTTCATATGCTGAATCTGGATCAAAGAGCAGAAGGAAAACAGTCTTATGGAATGGAGCAAAGTCTGTGGCTCATGCTATGTCATTGTAGCCCTGAGAGTAACATCGCTCTCTGACACATCCCAAGACTGCCCCTCAAACCAGTGGTATGTTCTTCCTTTGAACATGGGTCACCAGAGAATAGTTTTGTATTTAAAGAATCATCAAAACATAATGATATGTGGCTACATTTTTGTTTGTTTTCCTCTGTAAATACACTCTTTTCCCCATACAATCTCAGGATTGAACCCTGCAAGTTTACTGAGGCAAGACCCCAGGCTCCACTAACTTCAGTGGGAATGGCTTTCTTTTCTTTCTTTTCTTTCAAATAAAGACTGAGGGCATCTATTTTAGTTCCTGCAGCAAGCAGTAACTGGGCGCAGTGCATTCCCTCACTTTTGCCGTGATCCACTACCGTCCCCATTCTCCAGCCACACAGATCAGTGAAGGAAAAGTGGAGAGAAAGAGACTTCACTTTCTCCAGTGCTAAACGTTTTGGCTGCACACGCCTAGAGGAGAAACAAATTTGCCTCATGGAGCAATGGGAACACAGCAACAGTGGTCTGGGTCTTGGGGCTGGGAATGACATTTCCACACAGGATGTGCTGTTGAGCTTGCAGCCCTCAGTTTCAAGCTGGCCTTAGACACACAGAATTATTCCCTTTTAAAGTGTTATAGCCAATACAACTCATAACCTCAGCCGCTATGACCTCAGTCAATGCAAGCACTAATGTGACTCAGTGAGTAGGGTATCAAAGGAGCATATAAGCAAAGAGACTACATACTAGTAGAAAGTAAGTTAAATGTTGTTCCAGCACATGTTTTGTGCTGTTGCTGATGTATTTTCTGCCCTGGTGCATGTCCATGTGTATTGGGTTTGCATGACAAGGTTTTGGTAACTGGGGAAGCTACAAGGGTGGCTTCTGTGAGAAGCTTCTGTGAGAAGCTTCCCCAGAAGCTTCTAGAGCCAGTGCCAGCCAGCTCCAAGATGGACCTGCCGCTGGCCAAGACCAAGCGCATCAGTGATGGCGGTAATACCTCTGGGATAACGTATTTAAGAAGGGGAAAAAACTTGCCCGATAGCAACAACAGATGCAGAGAGGAGTGAGAATATGTGAAGAGATAGGAGAGCCCTACAAACAACAAGGCCAGTGCAGAAGGATGGAGGAGGTGCTCCAGGCACCGGAGCAGAGGTTCCCCTGCAGCCCATGGTACAGCCTATGCTGAGGCAGTTGTGCCCCTGCAACACGTGGAGGTTCACAGTGGAGCAGATATCCACCTGAAGCTCATGGAGGACACCAGGGTGGAGCAGGGGGATGCCTGAAGGAGGCTGTGAGCCTGTTGGAAGTCTGCAATGGAGCAGGCTCCTGGCAGGACCTGCAGCCCTATGGAGAGAGGAGCCTATGTCGGAGGAGGTTTGCTGGCGTGACTGGTGACCCCATGGAACCACGCTGGGGGTGCACATGCAGCCTCGGACCCCATCAGTTCATTTTTCACAGGGATGAGCTGGAATCAACACAAATGTACAGTGACTTGTGTAAGGGTCCTCATTACTCTTTGTACCAGGGAAGAATTTATGCATCATTTATCCTTTAAGGAATTCTTTTTAAAAATTGTAAAATAACTAATGTTTTGTAAAGATAGCAAAGCAATGTTGAAAGATGGTTAAAAGGTTGATGTGACCTAGGGTAAACATGGTGATGATTATGCATGGAATATAAATAACCTATATAAAGGGTACCAATACATAAAATGCATATTTCTCTTTAAAGAGAGATGAAGAAAATATTTACTACCTTATTAAATCAAAAGAAATATGTAATTAAAAAGCAATCACTAGCTTCAGAGCTGCAGTAAGCCTCTTTATTAGGCATTAATAATTTTACTAGGTACTGGATTGCTGCAGGGCTGGGACCATATGAGTTGGTAATGTATCCATCTTGATACATCATGTTCTTTGGTCTTGCCAATGTGACATTTGCTCTGCAGGCACTAGGAATGTTATTCATCTGAACTAAAGCAAGTGAAAAACCCCACTGATCCTGAAACCCTCTTACCAGCCTGGGCAAATAAGTACCGAGGGCACTGACTTAAGAAGAAAAGATGCATTTTGATGTTTCTTCATATGAGAAAAATGTAGCACACAGAAAAATTGATTCCTGGTCAAAAGCTGTAGAGGTATGCCTAAAACCTTCAAAACACAAGATGTGTTATGGGGGCCTATTTTCTCTGTTGCTCAGCATAGCTACTCTTGCTGGTACAATACTTTTCAGGTGATATCAGTATCATATGCTGTATGAAAACTGTTAAGACTACTTCCTTTTTGTCTACTTCTGACGAAAAAATGAGTCACAAACCAAAATTAGCCTGATGCTAGACCCAGACATGTTCTGTGTAGTTCATTATTGCTGGGAAGAACAATGACTATTAAGAATTGATCCCACATATCCCATCTCCCCCAGTCCCTCCAAACATGAAAACAAATTAGGACATGTGGCCTTCCCTGTTCTGGAAAAAAGCAGCTCTTGACGTTAAGTAGGATTATGGCCCATGTATCCAAATCTGTTAGCAAGATGACATCAATAAATTTGAAATGTTGTTCTTATGTTAATGCTTCTCTAATTAGCAATGTTTGAAGTAGCTCTGCTAAACTAAGAACACATCCTAACCTCAAGCCAAAACTCAATCCAACCCTTCTTTTGAAAGAATTCGGTTACCATTATTTTCTTTGTCAACATTATCGTTCACAGCGCAACCCCTAACAACCAAGAATAAAGGCAAATCTTCTATAAGCACCTTCTGCTTTAACATAAAGTAATCAGGTATAAATTAGGCCTTCAGAACATTTCTGCAAGTATTTTCAAGTATGACTCAATATTTTCAAGAAGATTTTCAGCCTCTACAACTGACTTTATCAATGTCTCAGTGCAATAAAAAGTACTAAAAAGCAAAAGAGTTCTACTCCTGTACCTCCATACCGTTTTTGATCAGTGGGAGGAATGTAACAGAAAAAGCAGCAGTGATGTAAAAGAATCAAAAAACTGCAGTTCAGACTTTCCACAAGGGCAGCAGTTGTGGAGGTGGGCATTCTAGAAATGTCCTCTCTTGGGCTTGTTCATACAGACATGCTTACTTTCATGCTGATTTATTTCAGTATCTATTCTATTAATACATCTTTCTAGGAGTATGCGCTTAGCATAAAAAACGAATGTAGACTTGCAGAATAGACATAGCAGCTGAGTTTTTATAGTAGTGGATCAAACAGAAACCTACACATATATGCAAAAATTACAAAGCTAAGCGAATCTGCCTGACAGAAGGGTAAGAAAGCAACAATCTGCCGGCTGTGGTGTCACAGGAAGCTGCTTTCTGATGGGAGTAGCAAAGGGTAATATGAATTATAGACAGGTCAATGTATACTTTTTCTCCTCTTTGTTGTGGCATGATAATCATCCTTCTAGTAGCTCAACTTGATAGAAATACAATGCATTTTTAGAATAATCTTGTCATGTAGACATCATTTGCTTTCTTGTATATTGTAAGAGCTCTATGTTTATTCTCCCTGCTTCTATTGTTTTACAGAGGGTTTTGGGGTTTTGATTTCAGGCTTTTTTCTTCATAAATTTGACACAGATGTGGCAGTCTTGATAAAGCAGTGAAGTATGTTCAAGAGAAAGTGACCTACCATCAGTTGTGGGAGATATGCATAAGAAGAAGATTTTTATCTTATTGCCAGTAATCTTGAATCAGCTAGATTTCATGTTGTTGTACAAAGGGCATCTGCTGCTGGTGAGCCCACCTGAGTATTGCTAATACTTTCATGACCTAGATAGGGTTTTGATCATGTTCTAAGTGAATATTTAGATCATGTATATATGGAGGTGCACATCATAGGCAATTAGTCACTTAGCCAGGTTACAAAGCTGTGTATGAATGCATATGAAGACGTGCTTTGCGAGCAACCAAACCACTTGTTTAATTATATGACAATCATTGTGGCAAACCATACACAATTGTTCAAACCACTGCATATGTTTTTTCCATGCAAAGAAATACAAAGAAAAATATATTTTATGACACTGCCTTTCACAGTATTGTGTTATGCTGCATAAGCACTCATTTGACGGCTAAGTTAGCATTTCACGTCTCCAATCAGTGTATTGCTAAATATTAAGCATCATGGCCAGAGCAGGATTATTTTCCAAGATCATAAGAGGAAATTTCCTTTTGCTTTCTTAACCCTAGATTTCATTATGATCCCTTCTTTTTGTCCAGAGATTCTCACAGAAGTGCAGTACCTCTTCACTATAGTCAGGTTTTGAAAAATGCATGTCTTAAAGTTCGTTAAGGAACAGGCAGGTAAGTTACAACTTCTACTATATCTACAATCATACCAATTATAAACTTGCCTTAGCTGGATGGTTCAGAGAACTTCCCTAAGCTCTGCAAGACACTGTACATTCCAGGAAGAGAAGGGACTTCAAATTTGCCTCCGAAGGGCAACCCCAGGGTTTCTGAATAAAGTGCCTTCACTCTCAGATGAGCACTCTTAGCTACTTATTTCAGGATGAGAGAAGCTACACCGTAAGCCTGCCTCTCCCTTGGCTGGTAAAGATGCCTGGACAAATAGTTCACATGCAGAAGTCTCTTCAGACATCTGCACATGGTCAGACAAAGCACCCTCTGAATTATTGATTCACAGACATTACAGAAAGATGCCTCTGCTTTCTTGAGACTGAAATCATACACAATGGTAACACCTTGTCTGGGGTACAAGAAAAGATACAGCTGGGCTTTTTCATTCATTGCTATGTAACCCAGGGAATGAGGAAAAAAACTGAAGAGATTCTGTTATTTTATCAGTTATGCTGTCTTTTTCAGCATTACTATAACAGTATTGGTGCAGCTTTTTTCCCTACTGAGGTGACTAAGTGACCAATATTAGTTGCTGCTAATTGCACAAAACTGTAAATGTTATTAGAGCTGTCATATTTCCTGATACTAAATGTGTGCATCTAATATGACCCATGGCACTTGCAGATGTGGAGAGTTATTCAAGTGATACCTGTCTTATTCACATTCTAATAAGTAGACTTACAACTAAAACCGTGTAACAATAAAAATTACTGCTAGATTCAGTCATACCACAACTCACATCACTACCAAGCTGTCTCAAAAAAACCTGTAGAATTTGACACAATAATTCCTGCTGTGGAGGGAATTAATTCTTTTTTGTTTACCAGAAATTACTTTTTTTCCTATTTATTACTTGGCTGATTATACCACGTGTTAGAAAGTCCAAGCAAAAAGTTACATAGTTTGTTTCCTACGTGTTGACAAGTGAAAAGTTTCAGAGGTTCTCCCCTGTCATGGTTCTCATTTAAGCATCCACAGAATTTCTTTCCTGAGGATCAGACATGCCCTTGATAAACAGGAACAAATAAACAGAGTCACATGTAATTGGAAACAAAGGTTATGGTCCTCAATTAAAGCTGATTAAAGTTTATAAACCCTAGTTCCATATCCTTACCCTGCTTTATGCAGGATTTTTTTTTCAAGTCCCACATCAATTTTATAATTTTACAAAACAGTACTGTTAAGAGTGAGATGTTCATTCATTGTTTTGATAACATATGCAAATCCCTTTCTCCTGGGTAATGATCGAAACCATTGCAGGTTGATCAACTGCTTGCCAATGGGAAGCAGAGAGTGAATTAATTATACTGCTTTACTTGCACATGCACCCTTTACCTATTAAACTGTCTTTATCTCAGCCCATGATTTTTCTCACTTTTAGCCTCCTGCTTCTCTCCCCCATTCTGCTGGGAATGGATACGGAGAGCAAGCAGCTCTGTGGTTCTTAGATGCTACTAGGGTAAAACCACAGCAGATAGGCATGTTCATGTGCAAATAAAATGTGAGGATACAGTGAGACATGAGATGGTTCTGATGAAGATGCGGGAACAAGCAGTTTTCAGAAGCCTACCCTTGGAAACATGATTAAATAGATTCCAGTGGCAGTTTGATGGAGACCTTTCTTCATCATGGGCTTACCAGAGGCAATCAACTCTTAATGCATCACGTCAAAGACTTGCTTACAAATACACATTTTCTGATGGAACTGGGAAAACCCTTAGAATAATATTTTCCCTTTTCATTTTTCAATGTGTAATGGGCAAGAAAAAATTATGGCAAATAGTAACCAAAGCAGTTGAGTTCAGGAAAGATGTTTTTAAGTCGGTAAATATTATCTGAGCTGGGGACAGCCATTCTGCTGCATGACTATTTTGGGGTTTAAGAATTTAGTTTTGTTCCATGTTGAAATAAAATCAGGAATGTTCTGAAAGTTGTGTGTACTGGTGGAATGAATGTGTCACTTTAATAGCTGGGTGGTGAAGAGACAAAGCAGTCATGACCTGGAAAGACCCAGGAGCAGTTTCCTGCTTTACCTGATTCAGGACAGGAATTTTCCATTCTATAGCAGGGATTTGAACATACTTCTTACACATACTCACTCAGCACCATAGTCAAGTATGGAGTGTTTTCTTTGTAGCATCTTTCTTGTGCTATGAAACTGGGTATTTCAGTGCAAACATTTTGTGAAGCTATGAGGAAGCTGTTCTATCAGATTTTGGGTTCTTCTGCCTTCATAGCTTCAAATGCTGTTCTTGTGATCACTGGAAATCAGGAAAATGCTGAGATTATTAATATTTAATAAATGCAAAGAGATTTAATAAATACAAAGGCACCTTATCATCCAAGGAGCATTTCTCTAGACAGCAGTTATAGAGTGTGTTTTCTGTAGAGTGTACATTTGAACAAAATTGTGAGCATGTTGTAGAAGTTCCTACAAATTCTGGACACAGATGCTCACAAACAGGAGGGGGAACAACAGAAGTCTACCGTGAGAGATAGGAGCACATGGCCTGCAAGGAGAAACTTGAAAGAGCTAAACTGGATTATCCTGGGGAAAGGGAGGCTAAGGAGCAATCCAGTAGTATCTTATTTGCCTTGAGAGGAGTTGCAATAGAACCAAACTCATCTTTGGCAGCAGCAGATGTAAACAAGAGGCAACAGCTTCAAGTTGCAGGTTGGGAAACTCAGGGTGGACATAAAAAAAAAAAAAAGTGTTTTTTTGGGAAGTTTTTGAGTTTGTTTTTTTTTTTTTTTTGTTGTTTTGTTTGTTTGAGCTTTTTGTGTGATGGTTTGTTTGGTTTGTTTTTTGTTTTTTTGTTTTTGTTTTTTTTTTATTAAGAAGGTGCTGCAGCACTTTAGCAGGTCATCAGAGAAAGTCTGTCCTTCCACAGGGTGTTAGAAGGTCTTGCACTGAGTGGGAGGCTGGACTACACTGTCTTTAAAAGTCCCTGCTAACCAGTATTACCATGACTCTGTTAATATGGCACTTGAAAAGGCCCATCATGGTAAAGAATAGAGAAACATCTGTTGTAGAGAGAATGAAAAGAATGTTTCAAAGTAGCTGGCACCATCTGAGCATGGATAAACTACCCTGAATCACCATCCTGAATCAGTCTGACATATCTAAGTGCCAAAACAAAGGAGATGAGGCCTCTTGATACAGAAAAGCTTGTTTAATTCGCCTCTTGGGATGCTGTATACTGTGTGTATTGGGATTCTTCAGTATGGCAGCTGTAGTCAAAAACCTCCAGGTAATTCTTCACATGGGCATAGCTTGGAGGACAGGAATACCCCTTGTGCTCCAGAGGACAGGGATACCCCTTTTGCTCCTCTTTCTGAGACCTCCAGTGACCTGAAAAGCTCATCCAACAACATGAATGATTTTTGTTATTCACCGTACAAAATGTTGTGAAACACAAGATTTCAGCTGAGATGGATAAGCAGGATATATGGTTAACCAGGAGAGAATGGGACAACCAATACCAGTTGTTAGATTATGGGAATAAAAGATGTGCGATAAGAAACAGGTACAGCACATTGTGTGCTGGAGGCACATCCTATGTGTTTCATAGTGTCTCAGTCTCACAATGATGGGTCTTATCACAGCAATAGCAAAGTCAGGTAAGTAGAGCTATTACTGATCATGCCACCTAACTCATAAGAAGTGCCAAGCTGATAAGAGATCTCCCCACTCTCTGTTGTCTCACAGAAGGACATTTCTGACCACTAGATTCCAAACAGATGTTTGTATTTTCTATCCCAGGGTTAAAATTGAACAATCCATCTCCAAGCCTACATGATGTCTAGGAAGCTGAGGTGTCTAGATAAAGCCTAGGGGTCAGATAGGTATCTAGATGGTAGGAGGAACTTCTAACAGTCTGCAAAATCAGTTCAGACTTATTGCTTCAAACCATTCAAGATCATCCCAAACTGTAGTTTGTCCAGCAGAGCTCAGAGCATCCAGGCAGCTTGGGTGATCCGGGCTACATTTTTTTCTGCCTTGAATGGCATTTCCTCATGCTTCTGAAACTATGTATATGTTGATATCTATCATCTTGTATAACTGCACCTACTTCTAAGTACCCAGGGGTTTCTTTTATCAGCACTGCTAGTTGTTTATTTACCGTTTATTTGCAGTCACTGAGCTGCTGTGTCATAGGTTGGTCTCTAGGGGGTTAGGTGTGTCTGAGGATTTTATCTGAGTTCCTATATGCTGAGGGTAAAGGTCATGAGAAATAAAGCCACAACATTATCCTCCCTTCATGTTACTGTAGTTTGAAATGGCTTGTGAATGTGGCAAGTGTCTGTGACTTTCTGTAAGAATCAAACACCTCTGGTAAAGATGACCAAGGTTTTTGCTAACAACTACAGCATTAGAAAGTTAACTGAAAAGTAAGATGATCAGCATGATTCATACTGTCAGGGGAAACAGTTTTACCCATTTATTTAATTTGTCATTTGGTGCCTTAGTTTCTCAAAATATATTCCAAGATAGTATACAATTCGAAAGATGACTAAATGCGTTCTGCATGCTGCTGAGTGCTCTTCAGCTTCCACTGATGGCAGTCATAATTGAGGAAGGACAGTACTTTTCCAAGTTTAGCTATAAATCCATGGCAGCAAGCTGGCAAGGAGGCTTTCCCCTTGATACAAGAAATACAGTGCAGAAACTGTCTTTTCCTTCTCCTACCTCCCAGTTAGATTAACCCCTTCACGAACTTCTTGTCTGTCTTTTTGTTGTTAGTACCCTTTAAAACAGGCAAGCAACTTTACACCTGGATGGCCATTTCACAAGCAGCAACTACTTGCTCCATGTTTTTCCATCGGAAATCAACTGATCCCAGTTTTCTTTTTTTCTCTCCAGGGATACGGCCTGCATACTTGCTACCTTCTTGTACAGATGTAAGGCAAAATGAACAGCACATGTTTTTCTCTAAGCAAGCAACCAAGCTAGAAAAGGAGGAAACCCTACTAATCTTGTTTAATTTGCAAGTGGATTCCATCCTGTATTTTGAAGTCAGGATCCCATAGTCTTCAGACGAGCTACAATGATGTATGTCACTGATGTATGACAATGTAGCCTACTATAATTATTGCTGTCTTTTCTAATTTGCTTGAACTTTTCATGTTTTATTTATGATTTTTCCCTGCCTCTATTTTGCAGCAAGCTCCAGAGCTTGCTCAACCTAGGTGTCTGTGCAACGCCAAAATGGATTTTAGGGAGCGTATGGATGCCTCACCCTAGAGTTTGTAGCTGTTAGTGCAATTTCTTTTTGAGCACATATATATATATTGGAGGAATGAAACAGGCTGAACCAGAATAAAAATGATACTTGTAGCAGATCTGGTAATCTCCACCTGTAACACATTTTAGTTCCTTAAAAATGTATAATGTGGGAAAATTAGTTTCTAATATGACTTCTGAAAATAGTTTCCCTTAATAGATAGTTCTGCTTTTCTTGTTGAAACTGTAGTACAAAACATACTAATCATCTCCCCCCATCCAAGGCCAATGGAGGATGGAGATTTTCCATGGAAAGCAGTGACTGGATACCTTAATACTCTTGGGCTTTAGAAGCTATTATATCATAAAAAATACCATTTATCTTCTCACTCTTTTTAATAAGAGATTAGCTTCACTAGCTAAAGTAAGACACTAAACTCTCTTTGTTCATTTGTTACAAGCTTGCAAGTGTACCTGCAATATCAACAGAATCACTCTGGAGTAAATGTGCTTGGGTTTTGTGATAAGAACCCATACAGGTGACATGTCCTGTTTTTGTTAACCAGATTTATTGTCACTCAGTAGTAATTAGACAAGCAGAGAAAAATATAGTAACAAGCAGGGGGAATATAGTAACAAGCAGAGAATATATAGTAACATAATATATCTAATTCTGTAAGAAAAAACTCCATGCCTGCATAAAAGATATGCGACCTGAATGGTCAACAGCCAAGGAGTGTTTGTTTGGAGTACCCCATAAATTCATGCTGTAGTACTTGTAGTTTTATTGCTTTCAGAACTAAGTTCTAGAACTGGGTAGTAAACCAGTGCTCAATAATTGCTTTCTTCACCACATAAAAATAGGTCTTATTTGTCTATGTAGCAAAGGAGACTGCATTTGTAGAAACTGCTTGCATAAGTAAGTGCTGATGTCTCACAAACAAAATATAACTGTGCATAGAGAAAAATCACTTTACAAACTAGATTCTGTGGTCTCTTTGAGTGACCAGTTCTGAAAAGAGCAGTCTGTGTTCAGCACATACACAAAAATCCACTTACAAATGTTTAACATGGCGAAGTTTGTAAGAAGTAATGACATTTCTTATTTTTCAGTCTGAGAAAGCCATAAGTTTTGTTCACTGAAGTGAGTAATTAGCTCCTTTTATGAAAGATTATTAAGTATTTAGCTGATAAGTTTCCTTTTATCTGCATCAACCTAGGTAGATTTTGCTCTGGAAAGTAAAAGAGTAAATCTACCTTCATTTGGAAACATCAGTGTATTGGTGATGCTTGTAACAGCCAGTAAGCACATTTGCATATTTCTCTCCTACTTTGCTGTCGGCATTCATTCAGTGCCAACACTGGTTTGCAAAAGACATCAAAAGGGCTACACACTGTCCCAAAGAATCCACTGTTTTTAAAAAGTAGGCATGTGACACATCAGTCTTAAAATACTGACATAGTGTTACTCTGAGGCTAGCAATCATACAGACAGAAAAGGCATGCAGGAGCAAAATCATGAAAAGGAAGCTTAGAGTATTCCTTCCCTGTGATAAAGAAGATACAGACTGAGATAAACCTGTCCTTGGTACAGAAAGTAAGACCTTTTGCTAGAAGAAGCTCTAGGTAGATATGACTTCAGAGAGAGTATGGCTCTAACTAATGTGCTGCAGAGGCAAGTCACCTCTGTCCTCCACGCCTTGGAAAATATTGTCCAGTGAATAGGAGTAGGGATACAGAATCAGAAGGGGTCCTCATTGTTTCTTTTACTTCACATCAGGAAGCAGGGTAACGTAAATGCATGTCACACAATAAGAATGTCCCAGCTAATGAAGAAAAAGGTGCAGCTCTATTACTACATTTTATTTTTGGACTTTAAATTTTGTAATATAGTATTTTTTTTTTTCTAAGATCAACATATTAACATCAGTGGAGACAATAGCAAGAAGGGGAGCAATAGACTAGCTTGAACATTCATTAAATTCTGCTACAAAAAGAACAAAAAATCTTCATCAGTGACAACTACGTATAAAACACATCTTCTCTATTATGTTCTTTTAAAAACCTTGCAAAAAGATTGCAGGACGTGCTGGCATGTCTATTTCTGTAGATGTTGTTTTTCTTTTCTCAACCCCAACTCTATCAATGTGAAATGATGATTCCCCAGGGCAAAGTTAGCAGGCATTGAGACATGCCAGAAGATGGATGAGTAAAACCTCTGCGCTTCTCCACTACGTATGTGTGTAAGCCATTGCTATTCTGGAGTTCCAGATAGCTTGCTCAACCTCCACTTCTGTGGTTTTATTTTCTTAATTAAGCTTATTTGGAACAAGCATAACATTTTAATTGGGGACAGGATCACTTTAGAAATGGAATGCAGAGATGGGAGAGTAGCAGTCAACCTTGCCCTCTGAGCACCTTTTTTCTTGCCTGCCTCCCTTCCCTTCATCTTGGATCCATCAGATACCTACAAACTAGCTCAAAACCACTCTATTATGATACCTTTTCAGATAATGTATGATGTATTATTACTAGTATCTTGTTGGGAGGCAGCATACTCATGCCCAGAGTTAACAGTTAAACTTTTCAAACGTTTTTTTGGCCACATTTTGGGTCCAAACTTTGTACCCAATGCCAAATATACAGTGATTTATAACAAAGCATGCAATTTAGTCAAACCAAATAGAAATGGAGAAATTCTATGAAAAAAAAATCTCTGCATATCTTCTTTTTCTTTTCCTTTTTTCCTCCCTCAAAAGTGCTGGTTGTTGAGTACTCGTACTGTATCCACCAGTTCTGTCCTATCAACCCCTTAGGTAAACATGGTAATGTCCATGGTCGAAGGTCAGCTCCTGTAACACTACCTGGGAATGCTTCTCTATAGCAGCACATTTCATGCAGTACAAAAAGGGTGATCTTCGCTCATGCTAGAGAGCATTATGGATAGAGACTTATAGTAGATCTGAAAAAGTAATGCTTGCTGCTGTAACAAGAGTAAAACCGGATTATGTCATCAGGACTTTCAGTTCAAGTGTGTGGAATCACCTCTTGGATTTGAGCTCTCCAAGGTGGTTTTACCTTTGCTCTTAGAGCAAAGGAACTAATTTGATCCAGCTTTTAATAAACAAAAAAATAAAAATCACACAGTAAAGAAAATATAAATACGCATTTTAAAACTCAAAACTTAACATGGCAAATATCAGTCATCTTGCTCACATAACTATTAGACAGTGGTCTGATAGCACATTGGTGGATACCATGTGAAAAATAGAATACAAAGTCTGAAAACTTTAAAAACTTCTTTAGACTTTTTCTAACCTACTTTTTGTCTTACTTCTCATCTCTATCTGTTGATGGAGGCAGGATTATTTTTCTTTTTATTCTACAGAAAATATTTGAACACCTCACATTTATGGGAGATAGGGGAGAATCCTGCAGCAACCTGCTAATGGGATTGCTTCTGTATAGTAACCCTCAGAAATTCACAAAGTACATCTGTGGTACTCCTGGGACAAAACTCGGTGCTTAATTTCTTGCTCAGTGGGAAACTGTAATGGCTTAACCATAACTGTTGTAATGTCTATTCTTGCCCTCTTCTTGTCTGTATTCTTCCCTCCATCACTTGGCATGTTTTCATTTAACTGACAGTACCACTTCCAAGCACTATCCCAAATATCATAACAGCTCTTCTCTACCAAAGCCCATTTTGTTTAAGTTCTTTCCCTACTAAGCCATTCTCCTGTATGTGAAAGGAGGAGTAGATCATCAAAAGGTGTTTACACTTATCACTGCCCCTGCAGGGCTCTGTTCTTGTCAGCCTCTGAGATTCAGATTTTCCACAAGTTTAACTTAATGGATCACTTTATAATGTTTTGTCCTTTCATTTTCCACTCAGCAAATTGCTAGTATAAAATAGTAAGGTACTGCTACTCAGTATCACCATTCTCTTGAATTGATTACTGAATTAAACTAGCCTTTTGAAAACTCTTATAGGTTCAATCTGCATTACACAGAATTCCAAAGTTAATGCAACTTTCATTAGTGGGTCTTCTAAATAACTGAACAGGTAAGATAAAATATTAAACAGGAGCTGCTCATTAAATATGGTTCTTCTTAAATATTGTCTACTGGGAACGATGCTCCAAGTTCCCATGAGAAAAGCTTCATCTAAGATCAGAGATGCAGTGCAGAATAGAACTGATGCAGAGGAACCAGCTATGAGGTTCAGATATTGCAGGTGAGCTGCTTCTATACAGTGCATAAGCCATAGGGAACACCTAACAACTTGATAGCTGCTATAAGAAAGTGAATGGTCTTGACTGCTTTTTCTTTGAGGTTCTTTTATCTATTCTGACCAGAAATGATGATTTTGTGAAATTCATGATTTGTATTGACTTAGATTTTCTCGCTGTTTTCCATCTTGAAGTTTTTTCACCATGCCGCACACACATTAGGGGTATGCTCCACTCTATAAGCTTACCACTGTTTTCATGTGGAGACATTACAAATAACACTTGGTCACTCAAATGACTGAAGTTAAGACAAGATATAAAGATACAGGTGGATTTTTCCATACAATTATACAGAGTACATGACTAGTTTATCACAGATCTAGATCCTGGAGGCAGTTTTTTGAATGGGACATTGCTCTGTGTTTTTAGTGATCAGTTTACATTTCTAGCTTTGATTGGTGCACAAGAAAGCCAGAAAGTGTGAAAGAAGTGCACCCTAATGGTTCAGAAATAAGAAAACAAATTAAAGGACATAAGCTTTTCTTAAACCTATTCCTTACATTTCCCTGACTCGTGTTTTTTAGCATTTTGGAGTGACTGTAATGTCAGCTCACCAAACTGTTTTGCTCCTAACAGTGCATAACTCAGAATTTCAGGATACTGTAATGTAATGAACTACATCAAAACCATCCAGACAGTTGTGCAACTGCAAAACAGTGACCTGTTCAAATCTGTCTTATCTTAAATACATCACTTGGAATGTCAGCTCTCTGAGATATTATCCATCCTTTAATAGTTTTCATTGACAGTCATTCCTCTGCCCATTTATGAGCACAAGGAAAAACTGGAATTAGTGAATCACTGGCACATGATTTTTACATGGGAAAAAAATGAGTTGCTCCCCAGTGCACTCTTTTTTTATTTTCCATAAAGAAAAAAACATTGGGAAATATGAACATGTGGGTGCTGCCCACAAAAATGCAGTGAATTATCCCTTATTCTTCACTGTTTTCTCTCTGAACACTTAAAAAGGTAATAAAAAGCCCTACCACTTAAATCTTGCAGTGTATCACATTATGCATTGTAGTAACACAATCTACACTTAAATGTATATATCTCTTCAACTAATGCATTTTATTGTTATGCTTAGCTTTGCAACTGTTAGCTGCTTTAAGTAGGAGCTTTTCATGTTATTTCTGGCACATTTCTGTGGCTTTTTTCCATCAAATGTTACTTTTCTAAGTCACTCTATTAACATCAAAGGCAGGTGAATTACTTAAGGATTAGAATGAAACACGTCTTAGTAACAATTGTTAATTGACTTCAGATTAGTGCTTTGGCACTATTTAAAGTAGCTGCTGCAATATAACTTCACAGCGGATGCTAGCCAGTAGCATAGTATAGGCCTGCAAACCTATGATGGTCAAAACCAGATACTCCATGCAATTCAAAAGTTTCACATGATATCTTGCTCTACTCTTGAAATGAGAAGAAGAGGGAGACAGAAAATTTTTAGTGGAACAGAATCACAAGTCAGTGATTCATTAAATCCTGTTCTATCTGGTGCTTACAAATGGACACAGAGATGATTCTCTGTAAAATGGTAGGTATCTTCATAAGTTCTGTTTTAAAAATTTCTGAGAAACAGTTAATTGAAGTGTGAAAGATGTCCATAGTTAAAATTGAAGCACACCCATTTTTTATGTGGCAATTTGAGAAGTTGGGCACCTTTCAACATTTCACAGTCTCAACCTGCTCTAGCATGTAGTTTTATGTTTGTCCTTTGAAAGCACTGAAATTTTCATCAAAAGTGACACTTTGGCAGCATATTTTAGAACTTCAGATGTTTTCAAGAGATCTTTTCCCTCAAATATTTTGACTGCTGCATTTTCAAATATGGGCATGACACAATAGAACCAATCTCACAAAAGAAGCTGATGTTTAAATATGGCTGGTGGCAGTACTAGCCGTGAGGGTCGCAATATGCTGCCACTTTAGCTGAAGCAATTGTGGTCTTTTTGCCTGTACTAGCACAAATACTCTGTCACCTAAATCCCACTTTATTTCAATGAGAGATGTATGGCACACAGATAGCATAAGCCTGGCTGAGGGCTCTCTGAAGCATTTAATGATGACATTATTAGAGCTGCCTCTCTTGTCAGAGGAGTGCAAGGTGGAGTTTTTGAGGCTAGATGACCAGTCGCTTGTTGCAACCCTGTGGGAAGCTTTTGCTCATAACCTTAAAATGTGCTGGCTGGCACTTTAGCATGATTTAAAAAGTAAGACTGTGTAAAACCCACCAACAGCAATTTGCGTACATTTTAGAAAATGGAGCTGGTGTGCTCACTTTACAGTGCTTTGGGACATCCCCTTCCTCTATTTGTACTTTGAGTTTCAGTGTTGTGTGAACCTAAAAACTCAAATTGAAACAGGTCATAGCTATGCAGACATCATTGTTCTGCTGTGAGCAGTAAATCTGTTACTGCTGGTGCAGACTGAAGTGTCTCCAATCTCAGCCAAAGGATCTGCAGGAGCTATTTACAGTTTCTGCAAAGAGGGGGCTTTGGCCAAGGATAGTACTGTAAGTCAGCTGCCTTCCTTCTGCACCATGTACTCATGTGTACCCTGAGTTGTTTGCAGTGTTTCCATGTGTACATGTCTGCCTTGTTTAAAGATGGGAGCAGTGTGAAAGAAGCGACTAGACTGGCTGAGAAACAAGTTTTCTAGAGTCTGTTTTCAAGTAATTACAAATATCAAGGATTTCTTGTTCAAGTATAAAGCCAAAGTAAATTTTTCAGGTCTGTGGTCTGCAGGATCTTTACAACTCAGCTAAGAGAGATACTTTTCATTTTGTGGAACACTCATTTTTGGTTCATATCAAGGAGTCTGAATTGCTCCTGAATGTAAGCTAAACTTAGAGACAATCGACAACTACAGCAGGCTTAAAAAGCAGTCAGATGACTTTTTAGTTAAATTAGTTTTGAATCAGAAATTTCTGTTAAAGATATATACATCCATATAAGACAGACAAAAGCATTGATGAGAGTAATTTTCTTCATAAAAATCTGGTGAGCATTATGTGAATATGAGAAAAGCTAACAAACTTAATTTCACTACATTTTGTTTAAAGCTTTCCTTATTTTCTAGCAAAACAGCACAACTATTCTGATTTTCCGTTTTGTAATGAATACTTTAGAGCTGCTAACAAATGAAAGGCAATGAATTAAAAATGTATTTTTTGGCAAGTTTACTGATGACACCAAGCTCTGTGGCTTGCTTGATACGTTGGAGGGAAGTAATGTCATTCAGAGGAACTTTGACATGCTTGTGAAGTGGGCTGATGCCAACCTGATGAAGTTTAACCATGACAAGTGCAAGGCCCTACGCCTGGGTTGGAGCAATCCCAGGCACAGCTACAGGTTGGGCAGAGATGAGATTCAGAGCAGCCCTGAGGAGAAGGA
>JASSUY010033717.1:0-22681 GCA_032466535.1 Forpus xanthops
TCCCTTCCCTTCCCTTCCCTTCCCTTCCCTTCCCTTCCCTTCCCTTCCCTTCCCTTCCCTTCCCTTCCCTTCCCTCTATATATTTTCAGGAATAACTGAGGGGGAAACTCAATGGGTTAGATTATACTGGAGAAAAGCCTAGAAAATTTAATGATCCCTTCTGTCCTGAAAAAATCTATGAGTCTATTTAATACGTGATTCCCCATTTGATTTAACTAAATCCCATTTACAGTACAATTCAAGAATCTGCTTGCCTTCATGCTGCCAACTCCTAAACTCACCTGCCCGAACGTGTCTATACTATTTGGCAAACTGTTTTGCTTCCCTGGCCTTGCCCATATATTTGTTTCCCAAAAAGCTTGACAAAGCTTTCTCATTGTATTTCAAAAAGAAAAATGTTCTCCCTACATCTGGAAATACTAAAAAAGTGCTTTCTTACAGTATTTTTTTTTTACTATGTATGGACAAGGTCCTGACCCTTATTATTGGAGCTCGAATCCAGATGGGAGGCTGTACGGTTCTAATCATTGGAGGGGATTCCCTTTTGAAGCCACGTATATCTTTGGAGACATTTGAGATTTCAAGAAGTTATCAGTTGTGGGAGGTCTGTTGGGAAGGTTTTAAATAGTTTGGGAGCTTCCTTCTTTCCAAGGGAGACAGAGCTCCCATGTGTGTGCCTGGAGCATAGAGATTCCCCAAGCCATGCACCCACACGCTGGTATTTCAACCCATTATTTCTTAAAGCAAATAAGAGAGATTATCTTTATATGCTCTTCTCCCAGATGGATAATTCATGCCACCAGCTCTTCAGAAACACAGCACCATATTAAACCAATACCAGTTGTGATACCAGTGCTAATCTAAAACCAGAAGCAGCAATTGAGAAGAATCTAGCTGAAGTTGGTCAAGATGATTTTGATGGAGTGTTTTCCATTAGTGACTGCCATTTCCTTAAAAAATGAAACTTGCTACAGCAGCCTGCATTTGGGAAGTTGGTTACAACACACTGAAAGAAAAGAGGATGAGGTATCAGAGCCTCAATGGCCTCTTCGGAAACCATTTTGAAATCACTCAATAGCTGTGAAACCAACATCAGAAAGGACAAAGATTCACTTTCTGCCTCAGCAGCGCTCTGTCTGATCCAAGGTAATTTTTATAATGGGGGAAGAAAACAAAATCTGCCGCTTTTTGACAGCACGGCAGAAACATGCGAAAGGCAAGAATGAGAAATCCCTGATATGTGATTCTTGGATTTCCTGGAGCGGAAATCCGAGTTCCGGCTTCTCCAGAGTGCAGTGGTGCTGTTAGGATGGAGATGCAGCTAGAAATACTTCTGCCATGTGCATTGCACATGGATCCATTTTGCAGCTGATTATAGCCCATGCGGCGTTTAAGGCTCCGACAGTAAAAAGACTGAAAAAGGAAACTTCCAAATCCACATAATTATACTTAAAATACAGCACTGTCCACTTTTCACATCGACTGAAGACAAAAGAGTCTAAGCTTTTAAGAGCTCACAAATAAAACACAGTATAGCTTGGCAAACTGCTAGAATTACATGGACTATTTTAATTGCCCGTGCCAAAAATAAAATCACTGCTATTCCTCTGCACTGGTATGCTCCAGCTTGGCCAAATTCCTGCCTCTGGCTGGGCTTGTGTGCTGCACTGCTATTTAGCAGCTGGAACTGAAGGACACAACACAATGCCATTGTTTTAAAGGCCATTACTCCACTTTTTCAGGATGTTTGGCAGAAATTTGGGAAGGGAAGCATCAAAGCAAGGCCTGATGGAGCTTAGGTGGGATATAGCTTGCTATTGCTTAAAAACAAAGTAAAACAACCCACAAAAAAAAAAAAAAAAAGCAACATAAAAAGTGAGGGATCACATCTGCATCCATTGCTAGGAGTTTTGCCACCAGGCATGAGGCTCTGCTCAAGACCAGAGCGGTTTAAGGTGTAGTATTGTGTTCACCTTGGAGACCATAGCTTGGGAAAGAAACTAACTCCAGATGAACCAGAGAGCAGTCTGAGCCCATAAACCGGCTCTATGGAAGAAATAAACCCAACTTCTGGAAGAGCAGCCTGAGTGTGGTCATAGTAATGAACCTTCAGAGATGCAAATGGCGGATGCAGACAGGAGGACACCCATCCATTTTTAGGTCTGCGTCTTGATAGGACAATAAAGAGTGCAGGCTAAGGATGGAGAAACAATGGAAGATGTGGGCTGGGGAAGATGGTGAGCCTCCATCATTTAATGAGGAGAAGACAGGGTTGGGAAAGCAGCAGGCTGTTTGGAACAACCAGAAGGTATCCAAACTGTGGGGAGAAGAGGCTATGATCCCAATAAACCCCACCAGTCCTCTGCTTAGGGCCAAGATTCCCTGAAATAGCCTCAGGACATGGCTGATATAACCCAAAATCCTGAATCCAGGAACTGCTTGTCCTGTGTGAGCATCCCAACCATCCCGATTCACAGTGGTGCTTTGATGACTCTCACCCAGCCTGGATTTTATGTGTAATTAAATGTCCAAGAGACCACAAACCCCAAGACCAGCTCAGAGGTTGACTCTGAGTGCTCCTACGGGGCACAAGGCGCTAGAATTCAGTCCTTTGTCCCAGGAAATACACAACCAGTCAGGAGTAACCAAGAAAGCCTCAATCCATTAAGGAGAACTGTGCAGCCTCATCTGAATACAGATGAAACAATATACCCAGACGCTTCAGCAGCTGCATGGTCAGCAGGAGGCTTTACTTCATGCCAAAGTCATGGCACACAGGGTTGTGTGGATTCACCTTACCAGGTTCTTTTCTCAGCCAGAACCAGGGAATAGTCCATGTTTCAATGGCTCAGAGCAAAACAAAACCAAACAACAAAAAGAGGGATGTGAGCACAAGAGATTCCCAACATTTCAATAGTCACATGCACCCCTTCCACCAACTGCCTAAATTGAAACCAGCTAAACCTGATTTTTTTATTTTTCCGTTTCAAATTTGGTGGAAAAATGCCCTTACCCAGCCAAACCCATCTGGGCCAACTTTCGGCTCAGAAGGACTTTCTGGAGGCTGGAGAAAGAGGATGGGAGCCGAAGGATTTACAGCCGAAGTGCCACCCCTGAATTATCTGAGCTGGGCTGGCAGGGTGCTGCCACTCAAGTGTTCTCTTGCTGTGACAACAATTGAAACTGGCCCTGGGAGGGCTGCCATGTGCCCGAGACATGGAAAAGGGGATCTCATGTTCTGGGATGGTGCTGTTCATGGGTGTACATGGGCTGGTGCAGAGCTGGAGGCATGTGTGGCATCCCGTGTCTTCAGAACATCCCTTTAGATCCTCACAGAGCAATGCTAGCACCATGGTTCAGCTCTTGGCTAATGTGAGACCTGAATGGATTCATCCCTAGGAAGTTCTTTTTGACCTGTGATGCATAAGGTCACTTGTTCCTAATTCTTTACATCGGTTATGGAGTTCCTCACTCGCTGTTTTCCTTGGAGTTTGAAAGACCCATTGGAGAGAGCTGGTCGGGAGGGCCAGGAATGAACAGGAGTCTGAAAAACACAACCCCTGAAAAAGGAGTAGTTGGTGTCATTTATCTTAGAGAAAACGGAGATGAAACAGGGCAACAGTGAAGTACTTAAGGCTACTGAAAAATGGAAATTAAGAAGTTTCTGGAGAAGAGAAGGCTCAGGAAAGATCTCCTGACAGTTGTTCAATACCTAAAGGAGTCCTATGAGAAACTTGGAGAGGGGCTTTGGAAAAGGGATGGAGGGACGGGCCAATGGCTTTAACCTGCCAGAACAGGGGAGGCTGAGAAGTGCCCTTGGGCAGAAGCTGTTCCCTGTGAGGGTGCTGAGCGCTGGCACAGGGTGCCCAGAGAAGCTGTGGCTGCCCCATTGCTGTCAGTGCTCAAGGCCAGGTTGGACACAGGGCTTGGAGCAAGCTGCTCTATGGAAGGTGTCCCTGCCCATGACAGGGTCTGGAGCTGGAGGGACTTTAAGGTCCCTTCCAACACAAACCAGTCTACGATTCTATTTAGTGATTCCCTATGTCACTGCAGACAAGAAAAGAAGTCAGGTTTTAAGTTGCAGCAGGTCAGATGTGGATTCAATACCCAGGTACCTTCTGTGATGGTCAGAGAAATTCATCCAGCTTGCCCAGCTGGGCTGCAGTACCTCCATCGGTTGTGGCAGGAGAAGCCCTGGGTGCTGTGTCCAGGAAAGGGCTGTGCAGTGGGGCTGGATGAGAAGACCCTTCCACATTCCCTCCAGCCGGGTCTGCCAGGGGTGCCACGCCGTGCGACTCCCCATGCTAACCTTCAGGAATGTTTGGATAACTGCACACCAAAAACCCCACATTTCTCTGCCTTGGCAGCCATTCACAGACCTAAACACAAACAGCTGGATCCCATTTCTCTGGGCTCAGAAGATGAGAGCGGCAAGGTAAAAAGATTGATTGATATTAAAGTTTAGATTAAATGAGTCATTTAAATCGATAAGGAATCAGCCTGAGTTGAATTAAGTCACTTAAAGCTGATTTAAGTGTGCCCCAGGAATATTCGGCTACCCTGATTTAAGGGCTTGCCTTCAGACCGGTGAGCATCATTGCTTCTGGATGAGAAATTGTTTTCATCAAAGTGTGGCTGAGCCCTTCAAGCCACAAACCTCTCGGATTTACAAAGCTATGAGGAGAGCTCTGCACACAGACAGGCAAGTTTGCCACCAGCCACCCCAATCCATGCAATTTCAATGATCTTTAAGGTCATTAGAGTCGTATAATAGCACCTTCTGGTCTAGCTGAGAGAGTACATAAACACCATCATGTTAACTAGAGGCGGGGAAAACACAAGAGGGAAAAAAACCCATTTACCTACTCAGTTCTCACACTCATCCTTCATGTGGTCAGATGTGAGTCCTTCCACTCACACCAATGTCCAGCCTAGACAGGCTGCCCTGGGAGGGCAATAGGAAGCAATGGGAAATGGCTCAGCTCTGCTTCATTTCCCTGCAGCATCAAATCACCCAAACACCACTTGCTACAGATGGAGCGAGCATTACAACTCTGCAAAATACAAAAGATGTTATGCAAAAAAATTACAATGCAAAAAGAATTCTGCATTATAATTCTGCAAACCCTCAGAAAATCCATCTCTTTATCCAATGGATCACCAAATGACCAGAATTTCCCTCAAATCTCTAGCAAATTATGTGTATGAAGAAGGTGCCATGCACAGTGTCAGCAGTGGGACTGCGATGTTTTGGTGACACCCAGAGGCAAGGCACTGGGATACCTTTGGTCCTCTTGCATGTCCTAGAGAGCTGTTACTCCATTGCTTTCCTCCGAAGGGAATTGACAAAGGGCCGAGTCATTAAGAGAGGGGGAAGGAATTCATCCTTTGCAAGGGGATTAGATTTTGTTGGGGTTTTTTTTTGGTTTTTTTTTTTTTTTCAGGGGAAATAGTCAATCTTGCCACTATATCCTTTAGTTTTCCTTCCCCCCATCCAAACTCCAGAGCCCCCCATGTGCCCCAGCCTCCAGGAATACATTTACATGTACCATTCATTCCCAAACGCCTTCTCCCTGCTTCCAGGCATCATCTCTGTGCGGATTAGCCCTGGGACCATATGTCTGAAACATTTCATCGCACCGGCACAGCTGAAAGTAGTTGGCGTTGTGTATGATCCACCTCGGGCTGAGGAGCTGTATCATGCCAGGGAACATGTGGCTGCTGTTTGTGGAGCACGGCGATAAAATGAAACATGCTGCCTGTGATTCACCCTTCAGCTCCGCTTCAGATTCCTGCTGCCACTGCTTGTCATGCTAATTCATCACCACCACGGGCGATTAGATGTAGATGAGCAGTGGATTAACCTACACCAGGGCTGGTTGGGTGTGAGCATCCTCCCAGCCTTAATGCCTGATATTGCCAATAACTGCACCCGTGGAAATGCTGTTTTCCCACACTCATAACCTGGGGAATGAGATCAGAGCAAGGTTGGGATGTAGCAAAAAGACAGCGGGCTCGGATATTAGTAGGAAGCAATCAATATAGCAGTTCATGAATCAATTGCTGGAATGGTGCGCACATGTGGGTTCTTTAATTATGACCTGATTCTACCAGGGGGAAAAAAAAGCCTTTTATAAAGGAAAAGCAACTCCTTCCTGATAAAAGTGCTAGGGCAGAGAGGTCCACACAACTGTGGGATGCACATTTCAGAGGGGCTAATGATGTTTATTTGGGATATTGGAGTAGTAACAGGGAAACTTGTGCCAGAAAATTAAGAGGAAAAGCTCCTTGGTTGAACTCAACACCGGCTGTGACACACAAGGGTCGGGAATTCCAGCAGGTTCCCTCAAAACAACATAAAAGCCAGGCTGGCTGCCAGAACATGGCTTTGAGGGCAGAAGGAAGGGAATAAGGAAAGCTAATGGCTAATGGTTTCTTCTTCAAGTGTTTTCCTTAACTGAGCTGGCCATGGGAATGGAGACTTGGGGAAGGCATCTGCTTTCCTGTCATTGCTTCACCCCAGTCTCCCACAGAAAATGTATCTGCTTACTCCAATGTGGCATAATCTCCTCTTGTTCATTTCCTTCTGCCTGTGCCTCTGGCCTCCAGAAACCAAGTTCTGTTTCTTCTGCAGCAGCAGATGTGCTGAACAGGACCCAGGTACAGGACATCACACCTCATCCTGGGTCATCTCTTCATCTCTAGAGAAGACTGGAGTAACAAGTGTTTGATAAACAGGAGTACAGGCACTTGCTCTTTGGTCTCTTGTCTTCCCTGGGAGACCCCACGTAACACTAACAAGGGAACTGGCTGCATTTTCCCCAAAAGCTGAGCCAGAGACACCATGGAGGTCAGAGACACCATGCACAAAGGAGCCAGATAGCTGTGAATTTGATTGAGGTGTCAGAGCTGCTTCCTTGCAGAAGGCCATGCAGAAACACCATCTCCTTGTTGTGTCACTTTTCAGTGGCCAACAAAAGCATAAGGAAGGGTTTGAGAGACATCATGACTCACGTGACACTTTGGAAACACTCAAGGATTGACTCAGGCCAAGGTCTCAAGAACACCAGAATCATATAAAAGACTTTGCAATGCAATCAGCAGGAAGGAGACACAGAGAGGTTGCAGTCTATGGTCAAGGGGATGAAGACTGACATCTGGTGCAGCCTCCAGCCCACAAGACCTTGCCCTCAGACGATCTTCTGACATCAGGAATTACACTGCATTTTATTCACTCATTTTGCTCTATTTTGACTTGTTGTCCAGCTGCCAGTCTCTTCAATGCCAAGTGGTCAAGAATACTGCTAGCTCTAAACTTACTCCAGAAGCAAGAACCCCATCTGTCATGATGCTCTTTTCCCACCTCAAGTTGCTCAGCATCCTGTAACCTAACCTCTTGGTCAGCCTGCAAGATGAGGTGGGGAACAAAGGGAATTAACTCTCTCTTGACCAGACTCTTCTCTCCATCTATGTGAAACACCAAAGCAGCTAATCTCTCCCTTTGTCGCTATTTACCATCATACAACCAGGAAGACCCGAAACCTCATAAAGTGCTGTCCCCGGCCCTCAACAAAGCAAACATGTCTTGCTCGGTGGGATGGGAAGCACTACTCCAATAGCATATGCCACGCAGGCAGTCCCCGATTCCCTCGGTAACTTGGGAGGGTTAATTAAGCTATCTCTTCCTACCCCTCATCACTGTGTCTGTCTCATGGAAGGGGGGACGAGAAAAATCTGTTAACTTTCTGGACCACACAAGTGAAAACAGAGCTGGCAAATAACTCTGCTTGCCCTCTGACTTCATTTTAACAGCCCTCCAAGGAAATAAGGTCAGGAGTTCACCAATGGCAGGAAAGACCTACTGGTGACTTGGGTTATCCCAAACATTTACTGTACCATTCCCAATTTATAAAAAAAGCCTACAACAGGTTGAGTTTTTTCTTCCCCCCTCAGAGCGGGATGAGTTTTCCATCTGGCTTATATTTTTAGTTGCTAGAACTGTCCTCTTCTTGCTGCAAACATGTGTTATGGGGCTGCCCCGTGCTCCCATATTCCGATAATTGTTTTAACGGCTGTTTTGGAACATTGTGGTGCTGCAGCCAGAAACTTCCTCATCAGCACAGTTGGTTAAACAAAAATTGATCCCCAGTCAATCAAAACGCATCTAATAAGTTGTAGATAAATACATGATTTCATCACCTCCAGTACACCGACCCCAAGGAAAAGGAGTGATCTCACTCCATGTGTTGATGTCTCCCCGTAATAAATGGCTTCGTCGTACCATCGTGCTAAGCAATAAATGATCTCACAAGACGTGCTGCTGTAACAAACTCAAACAATAAGAATGTGCAGGAAGGAAAACACTGCCCGTGGTGAGCTCTGCTACCCAAAAACATGTCTTAGCTGTTACAGACATAAATTAGCTGTAATAAATCTTATTGGTTGTTTCTTTAATGACATATATCTCCTGCCAAACTGGTAAATTCTTGAAAGGACTGTACAAGTAGATTAAATGGTTTCTGTCCTTGGGAATGTGGAAGCCTTTATTTGTTTTTCTTAAAGGACCTTTAAATATCCTCACGTTATACGTCAAACAGATGTCCAGGGGAAATTCTCCTGACCCATTTAAACGTTTCTTTCTTTATAAAAGCTGGGATTAAAGTCCAGTTTCTGCTGCTTGTCTATGGTTAGATTTGCTGGCCAGCACCTGACAAAACGCCGCGACTGTAATGTGCAGGTTTAATGGCTTACGGTGTGACTTTTAATGGCAATGCTGAGGAAACAAAGATAAATTAAAACCTAATTGGGAACGTTAACAGCTTTACCAGTCTACACATATGGACCCCAGGAGAACACTTTGAAAGACGTTACAGCGAGCTCCCGTTGCAAGGTCGGCAGCGCGGCGCAGCGACCTCGGAACTCGCTCCCCTCTTTGTCACCACCGTGCCTTTAAGCACGGGTGAAAATACGTATTGCAGTGTGTGCAAGCGCAGCAGAAGGAGGCAGAAAGAGCTTTATTTTCTCTTGCTAACAGAAAAGCTGCTTATTCCATGTGTGCTCAGTAGGACATGCAATTTTCAGATGCTGCTGCAACCTGAGGGGTTTTGTTGAATTGTCCCCTCTAATCTTTCAAAAAAACCAGTCAAACAAAGAAAAAAACATCAAATAAAACCAACAGCACCCCCAAAACACCCGACCTGCCCCCTCAAGGAAGGAAGTTGCAATGGCCAGGTGAATTATAGGGACAGAGAATCACAGAATGGTATAGGTTGGAAAGGACCTCCAAAGCTCATCCAGTTCTAACCCCCTGCAATGAGTAGGGACATCTTCAACTACACCAGGTTGCCCAGAGCCACATCCAGCCTGGTCTTGAATAAATGCAAGCTGCCTGTTATGGAGGTACAACTGCAGTTGGAAATACTGGAAATAGAGGGAAATGTCACTCCAAGAAATACACAGTTTAAAACCACTATCTGAGCCCTGCTTAGTGTTTCGCACAATAAAATCTCTCTCCCCGAAGCACCAATGGACAAAGCCTCATGCATTATATTCAGTAACAGAAACATCCCTCTTTGCTTTATGGGAAGAACTCAAGCCTGTGCCTCTGGAAGCCACTCATGGACCCATTCTGCTGTCTCACGTGTGAGCTCCCAGGTATATTTCCTGTAGGAATTCTGGATGCTGGGAACCAACCTATCATTCATTGCAAGAGACTTTCCTGATACTTGCCTCCATGTGAGAGTGCAGCTGCCCTGATTTTTAACCAAACCTGCTCTTGAGGCTATAACATGGAGCAGACCAAGGTTAAAAGGCTCTTCCACAAAGCTGATTTGTTTCCAACCAGGAGAATGAATGTTCCTTCTTTTCTAAGCCTCGGAATATTTTATCCCACCTGGAAGTGCTGCTGCCCTTCCAAAACGGATACCATAGCCTTGTCTGTGTCTCTGGAAAGGGAGACTGGCCTCTCTCCAGTGCCTTTTCTAACAGCCTTGGGACTGCAACCCCTGTGAAGCAACAGAAGCTGCTGTTACATCCTCTAATATCACCAGATACCAACAGAATAAGCATTGCTTGTTCTATTTTGTACTTTTGACCATTTGTACTGCAAAACTGCACCCATCTGCTTATCCCTAACCTGGGAGGAAACTCCTTGTGCTCACAAAGTTCAGTGTATGCTTGTGCTTAGCACAGGTGTATTTCTGCAGGGCTAAGAGACTTTAACATTGCAACCTTTACCATTGCAACCCTCCTTTAATATTGCAAAGAAAGAGTACAGCCTGTGGAGGACAGGAAATGCAAATAAAAGTTAGAAAAAAACAAGGAAGAAGCAGCTTATCTGGCAAATGGGAAAAAAGGAGGAAAAATAAAAATAAAGGAAGAGAAACATGATATGTCACACAGGAGAGCGAGTTGCCTCCTTGAACATGGTGCTGGATGGTGAGAAATAACCGAATGATAAAAAAAGAGCTTTAGGAAAGGCTGTACTTTATTATTCCATGGCCCCAAGAGAGCCACAGCCTTTCATGGGTCACCTCAGCCTGAACCTAAACCAAACACAGCGACAGTAAATTACCCCAACAGGTACCAAATATCTTCACCCAGGCTGAGAACCACGGAGCAGCAAATGCAAGTGACTTACTACCCAGGTAGGTGACAGCTTGACCATGTAAGCACCAAAAGGGCATTTTAATTTCACTTAATGACTATTTCTTTAATGATTAAACCAAATCACCTGCAGGAGGGAGGCCTGAATCAGAATTATTTCAATATTCTTGTAATATTTCAGCAAATGACAACATCCTGGCAGGATGGAACCCAAAGTTGCATTGCTGGGGTCATACAGCATGAGAAGCTGCCACCCAAGAGGCCATTACCAGCAACTCTAGCCTTGCTACGTACTGTAGTATATAATCTTATGATCCCCATGTGGCAGATGGAGAATCTGGGAGCCCGGTCACCCATAGGAGCTGACAGCAAACCCACTGCTCACCAGCACCATGGAAGACAGTAATTATATCTGTTTAAAACACCTTGCTGTATGCCTCAGTTTTCAACCACAACTCTCCTCACTGGGGCTATATGTGTTTCTCTTGAGGTTACATTGGTTTTAAACAGTTCAATCCCAGAACAAGCTGCCTTCAAAATGACAGAGGGGAGGTTTAGATTAGACTTGGGGAAGAAGTTCTCTCCAGTGAGGGTGATGAAGTGTTGGGCATCCAGCTCCAATTCCCTGCCACGGGCAGGAACAATTTCCACTGGAGCAGCTTGCTCCAAGCCCTGTGTCCAACCTGGCCTTGAGCACTGCAGGGATGGAGCAGCCACAGCTTCTCTGGGCACCCTGTGCCAGCGCTCAGCACCCTCACAGGGAACAGCTTCTGCACAAGAGCTCATCTCAGTCTCCCCTGTTCTGGCAGTTAAAGCCATTCCCTTGTCCTGTCCCTATAGGCCCTTCTCCAAAATCCCTCTCCACTTTTCCTGTACCACCTCTTAAGGTATTTGAAGCTGAAATAAGCATAAATCTGCTGAAGTATCAGGTTGACAGAAAGCAAAAGAGGGCAGCAAATGACAAACATGAGCATCACCAACACTGCCAAGACAGCAGAGCAGGAAAGTGCAGAGTGTTCTTACTAAGGTCAGAAAAAAACCCTAAGGTTGAAACTTGGGATAAGTCTGGCCAGCTGGTTTGTTGCTTACATGTGGAGGAGGAAAGCGGATGCCATGAATGCAGTACTACACTTGGGTACCAATCTGGCTGTGGGATGGGGGACCTGTGAGAGAGAAAGACAGAAGTACCTGAGACCATCAGCTGTGAGGAATGAACAGAGCTGTTCTGTGTAAAACAACCTCAAACATCCAAGGGATGCTGTCCAGCAAGTGCACAGCACCACATACAGCTCCTGTGCTCTCCTCATTCAAATACTGGCTTGCATAACACACAGTGCTAAAACTTCATTATTCAGAGAAGGAGAAGCAAGCAAGAACCGAATATTATTACAGATGTTCCTCTCTCCTGCTTAGCATCCTAGCTCTCCCATCTCTTTAGCAGACAGAACGATGGTCTTTACCACCCATCCCTATTTGATTCACATTTCACTTTACCATTCTGCTCATGCCCATTGTGTTTGTTGTCTTAAACTTCACACAAGCTCCTTTAAATTATCTTTGTGGTGGCTGGCATTAGGAAATGAGGCATGAATGTAAAACCACAAACCCTAATCAAGCTTGAAAAAAATCTTTAAGTGATCTTGTTGAATTGATTTTCACAACAGGATGCGAGCTGCTTTGACAGCAGATCTTTTCTCATTAACTTGACATTAGTACAGATCACTGCACTGTTATTGCCATCCCGCTTGGGAGCAATGCACGAGAAGGGTGAGGCCAAGGAAGCTCGAATACATTGGAGGACCTCTGTTTGCAATAAAAAAATCAAAATCACCAACAAAAAACATCCCAAATATTTGTATTCGTGTTATAATCTACAAGTCCTACAAGGTGTCATGGACACTCAGACCTGGGAAGGATGCTGTGCATCATGAGACACTGCTGTGGCACCTCCAAGTCCCCATGGAGGAGAGCAGTTCACTCAAAACCCTCTAGCAGCATAGGTGGCTTTCTATCCAAGCTTCCATATGCCTCCTCTTCCTCATCTGAGGGAAAGAGATGAATGCACTCCAAACATCTCGACCAATGGCACGATTCTTCAGACTGCAGGATTCTGATGCAGTTATAGAATCATGGAATCAATGAGGCTGGAAAAGTCCTTCAAGCTCATAAAGTCCAACTGTTCCCAAGTGCTGCCAAAGCCACCACTAAGCCATGGCACTGAGGGCCTCATCTACACGGTTTGTGAACACTTCCAGGGACAGTGATTCCAGCCACTGAATGCAGGGGCAAGAGGTTCTCACCCCAAGGACAGGAGACACAAGTAAGCAATGCCCTGAAGACATTAGCAATCTAATTGGAAGTCTCCAATTCACAGCCAGGCTGGAGTCAGCAGGAGGATTTCCACTATGGAAGTAATTTTGCCATCACAAACCCACATATTCTTCTCCTTCCTTTATTAATTCTCTGTTGTATTCTTCAGTGTCCTATAAACCAGCCCCTGGCCTTAGTCTGTGTCTCAAATAGCCTGTGCTTTAGCAGCACATACCATTGCGTGAGTTCCCTCCATGGTTTTCTTTCCTTCAGTGTGGGAATTACTACATACTAAATGCATTCAGAGGCTGATCTCAGCACATGCCTTTATCTGTAACCATAAAACAATGGATAAAATATAGATGGCAAAGGCGGTGTGTCCAAAACCATCCAACTTTTGCCCGCTTTGCCCATCTGGAGTTTTTGACGGGTCTTTTCCTCCCACTTTGAAGCTGCCTTTTGCCTGCTTTCATGAGTAAAATATACGTGTAATTCATTAAAATAAAATTCCAGTGTGCAAGATCAACACGGAAATGACACGAAGCTATGTTAAATGTTCCTATACCCCACAGAGCTGGGTGGATTAGGAGAAGGCTAGCAAAAATAGAACGACACCAAAACACTCCTGCAAACAGCTCCCAGGAGGAGCAGAGCAGGATAAGAAAGGCTAGGAAAATAAAACGAGGCATTCCTTGCACGGATTTCAACACTGGGGGTTAAGCTGAGTTGAGTTCTCCCTTCCACCCTCATTCCTGCGCCGAGTAGGGAACTATATCGATTAATCTTAAACGAGGATGTGAAATGCAAACAAGAAATGTGCTGTTTTGGGGGCTGATCCAAACTCTGTTGAAACCAAGACTGTGTTTCTCATCTAAATTCACAGGCTATGGGGTGAAGCATTTTCAAGGCACAGGATAACAACTCACACCCATAGACCCCAGGTCTTGTCTTCAAATCAAGACAGATCGGTCCAGAAGGATACCACTAACTCTAAGCAGAATTTCCCTGTGTCTCCAGATAGTGAATAGCCAGGATTTTATCTAAAAATATGAAAACACACATGCATTTTGCAGGGGGAAACAAAATAATATTACCTGTGTAGCTCAGCGTGCGGATGAAGGGTGACCAGAAGATGGGTGGACACACGGCTGCAGAGCTGTCATGCTCTAATCTACAAGGTTGACTTTTATAACCAGAAGCTCAGAGCACTTCACAGATCCCTTCCTCAGTTCGAGCAAGCCTGGCCAGTGCAGAAAATGATACGGAAACATAAGCATCACTAGGGAAAGGCCAGGACGGCAGTGGTTTGCACTGGATATCTGCATCCCACAGTACTGGCTGCAATATACAGCGTGCGGACACGCCATTCCTCCACATCATCACTCCTCAGTGCAGTCAGAGATTCCCTACCTCCCACCACAAAGGAAAGTAAATATGTGAGATGGAAGGATAGAGGAACAGCAGAACGTGCCTGTGGGTGTTGCTCAACCCAGCAATGTGTGTTTTGGGCAACTGGGACATGACACTGGCCCCCAAGGTTAGTGGGTTACATTTGCTGTACAACCCCCAAATAACTGGGATTTTTGCAGCTAGAACACCAGAGCACAAGAGAGTGATTTTTGGGGTGGAATGGGGCTAAATGGGATTCTCAGCTGGTTTAAATCCAACCCCGATGATGGAAGTTTCCCTGGTTTTCCCCAGACTACTTGGTGTTTTATCCAGTAATACAAGCCTAAGCCTGATGGTTTCATCTGGAAACTACCCATTTCAGTAAGCCATGGCCTGGAAACTTTCCATGAGCTTAATTTCCTCCTGTTTACCACCTACCACATTTACTGGTGTACCAGGGGTAGGGTTGGATAGGTTGCAGTGATAAACGGAAGGAATGTTGTTGGTGAAGCCATTGTCTTAATCAGATCCCAATTAATATAAAATCCCAGGCTGGTTTGGGTTGAAGGGACCTTGAAGCTCCTCCATCTCTGACCCCTGGGCAGGAACACCTTCCTCTAGAGCAGCTTGCTCCAAACCCCATCCAACCTGGCCTTGAGCGCTGCCAGGGACCTTCCTAAACATGAGCATGAAGTAATGGCTGCATTCACAAGAGCAGAATCAGCTCTGGAAGAACCCAATGTTTCAACAGGAAGCAGCCAGCAGGAGAAGCACCTATGGGGCAAACAGCCCTGGAGAGAGCAGCTTAGGGCCGATGGAGGTGGGTGAGAGCAGCTCCAGATGCACATGAGCACAGTTAAATGGGACAGAGACCCTCACCTCCACCTTTCCAACCCCAGATGCCATCTCTGGCAAAGCAGTCTGTGGCCCTCACAACATCCACAGCCTTTTTCTTGCATAGATACTCCCTGTGTTTTACTTCTTGCTGCTTTAAAGCACCCTGAGCTCACCATCTGGGGCTGCAATGGAAAGAAAAGGGATGGATTTTGGCATTTTGCACTGAAAAGCTGAACACCTTCTCAGCTCCCTGGTATGTTCTAAAGCTACAGCTGACCATGATATGGTATTTCTATTTCTTCCATTGGTAGAAAATAAAGCAAACCCAGGACTGATCCAGAGCAATAACACACAAAGCTTAACTTCTAGCAATTTCCTCCAAATTCATTAATATGCTGGGGCAGCTGAAGGAGGCAGAAAGGGCTTTGAAACAGTCTGACTGAGATTCCTAAACCATTTAGTTATGAAGCAAAATGAAAATACAATCTTAGTAGAAGAAAAAGAGCCCAAACCAACTTATTACCAGATGATCTTGGTTGAATGCATTCTTTAAAGAAGAATTAAAGCAGCTAGTTTTGCTTTTGAGAACCATGTGCTGCAGTTTTACCTTGGTAAATGAGGCACATCTTCACATTGCTTCCAACAAAGGAGTTAGACCAGTCATGACTTTAATAAAGTCATTTGTAGATACATATGTAGTCACTTAGAAGATGACCATAAAGGATGCGCTGGCAGAAACTGAAGGTAAAATTAAGCTGTGCCACTTAAGGATCACATCTCATCCTATCCTACTGAAATCCCACTGCTGAGGATCCCAACCCACTGAAACCCCAAGGAGAAAGGGAAAGGATGGGCTCTGCCTGGCAGTGCTCACTGCAAAACCTGTGGTGCCACAGAAAAGTATAAGGAAGCACGTCCCAGTACGCACAAGGTAGAATCATAGAATGCCAGGTAGTGTTGGGTTGGAAGGGACATTAAAGGTTATCCTTTAGGTCCCTAAGGACTCACCTTTAAGTGTGAAGTCAACAAGTTCCAACCCCTTGCTGCCGTCCTGGGGACAGCTCCTTCTGCAGGGGATCAGGTCTCTCTCCTCACCCAAATACAGCTCCTGGAGCCAGAGCTCTTCCTCTCCAAAGGGATTTTCTTTCTTTTTCTCCTGCAGAATTAGGTGGAAAATTCCACCCCATGAGATCAGGTTAAAAGTTAGGGAAAGCCCATCCTGCAGGGATGCATCAGAGCAGTCTGGAGTGACCAAAAAACACCAAAGCAAAACATTTCAGTCTCTCCCAAATTAATTCTGTTTTGAGGGAAGAAGAGGACTTTCCTTTTCAAAATGGGGGCAAAGGTTTAACTTCTTGTCCCCAAAAAGAAAAGGAAATTGACAAAAAAGGGGAAATAAGATGAAATTAATATTTGCCATCATCTGGAAACTCCATTTTTCACTCTGCTCCTCCCTAACCTGCACTCTCTTGGATGGAGGTACCACTCTTAGCCTGGAGGCTCTACCCATTCTCTAAGCAGATCCTGCCCTGTGGTTCAGGGACCTGCTGTCACCCCTGCCCAGTGATGCTCCATCCTTCCACTCTGGCAATATTTCAGGTCACTCTTTCATCCTGACTGCTCCAAAGTCCTCCCTTCCTTGCATGCTGCCTATAACAAGGACTCATAATGAACAGCACTGCTGCGTCTCATAGAATGCCATTAATAAAGTAGCTGCAGCACAGAGAGCCTGGTTAGAATTAATACAGAATTAAAACCCTCTAAAGGGAGGATCAGATTGATTAAATTCGTTGCTCACTGCATGAAAAAGGGGCTTTTTCGGGTTGTTTCTTGTTTTGTTTTCAAGTCCTATAAAGAAACGTAAGAACTGGGAAGTCCAAGTGCACAAGCTTAATATGTATGCTTCTTTAAAGAAACTTTCTGCCTTATTAGAAGATGTACATCTGGACTGCCAGGCTGCAGCCGGCTGCAAAGTCAATGGTGGATAAAGATCTCAGCAGTGGAAGCAGAAGTAGACCTTGAACGTAACTATTCACTTTAGGAACTGCCATAAGAATGCACGTCATGATCTTACAGAGAAGTCTGCACTTAGCACTGAAATAAGGGCAGATTGTGGTACCCATATGATTAAATAAATAAGTACCTTCTATTTTCTGTATTGCTTCTTCCTCTACTTGTTTCAAGTTGACCCACTTTCATGCCAATGACTGCAAATCTCACTGGGGCTGATGACAGCATGTATGGTGATCCAAAACCTGGGTTCCTGATCCTGGGATAAAGATCTTCAATTGGCTTTGGGTTTTATGGCAAAGCTCTTGTCATTGATAAAAAAAATGGTGGATCTTAGTTACCATCACCATTATACCATTTATTGTTATAGAGCAATACCTTGATCATAACTTATTTATGACTTCATTTTTTGATGTATGATTTTGATAGAGAACAGACTTACGGGGCTCTGGACAAGAATGTGATGTCCAAGAACAGGTTGGATGGGGCTCAGAGCAACTGGGCCTAGTGGAAGGTGTCCTTGCCAGTGGCAGGGGTTTGAACTGGATGAGCTTTAAGGTCCCTTCCAACCCAAACCAGTCTGGGATTCTATAACACGATGGCTGAATGTTGCTTTAAGGCTAAATTCACGGGCCAAAGCAAAGTCACTTGAAATCAGCAGGAAACCCTGAGAAACGTACACGCTGTGAAACATTAACTCTCTTTTATTAGCAGCTTACATTTTTACTGCTGTGAGGCTTGGCGTTTAGGTATCAGCTTAATATTTTAAGAAATCCCCACCACCAGTAGTAAAGGGTCATTTTTCTTCCTCCTCCTCTCTTGCTGTGACAATAAAAACGATCAGTGCAGACAAAGTCCACAGAAAGGACCCCAGCACCAAGCCTGGCTCAGAGCTGAAAAAACACCAATAATTGATTTCTGCATCCCCAGCAGCCAACTCCGTACGTGCCACTGCCAACTGCAACACAACAATTTGCCTAGTGCATCCAAGAACCAGAGGCTGGGTTTACACCCTTGCCAGCACATCCCAGTGGATTAGCAGCCTTCCAGTACCTGAAGGGGGCTACAGGGATGCTGGGGAGGGACTCTTCATCAGGGACTGTATTGATAGGACAAGGGGTGATGGGTTCAAACTGAAACAGGGGAAGTTCAGGTTGGAGATAAGACAGAAGCTGTTCCCTGTGAGGGTGCTGAGGCACAGGGTACCCAGAGAAGCTGTGGTTGCCCCATCCCTGGAACAGTGAACAGACTTACAGGTCTCTGGACAAGAAGAGCATGTTCAAGACAAGTTTGGATGGGGCTTGGACCAAGCTACTCTAGTGGAAGACATCCCTGCCCATGGCAGGAGTTGGATCTGGATGAGCTTTAAGCTCCCTTCCAACCCAAATCCATGATTCTAGGATTCTATCTGCATTGTCATGCTCTGTTCTCTCATGCTTATTGCTTTCCTCCTTCACTCTCCCAACCTACAGCTATTTTGGCCTCCCATAGACTCCAGTAACACTTAACTGCATGTGTGTAGTATAAACTACTACGTTCTGGTGTCTCGCTGTACATCTGCCTCTGGACGCGTCCTCTTCCTCCAACAGCCTTTCATAGAGGGACAGCTTCATTGCACCTAATATGTCTTTTTTTTGGGCCAAGCATGCATCTAGGTCCGGAGGTGGTAAAAAGACATTCTGGCACGATGCTGCTGTGAGATCCAGGCTTTTTCTTGGAGAATTTCAGTAAAAAATCAACAAACTTCTCATTTAGTCTCCAGTTGGGTTCTTTCCTCTGTTTAAATGGTGGCTGTCATACTGACACATGAGGAAATAACACAAAGTTGGACTGCGGATGGGTTTTGCTACTCCAAAAGCAGTTTCCATGAAAAGGGAAGAGCCTTTCACTCAGGTCAGCCCCTCGCAGATTCAGGAAGCCAGCTGAAATGGTTTCTTAAGTGGGTCCAGGAGGTCATACAGATCTAGAGGCTGCCAAGCCAAATATTGCTCCAAATTCCACACTACTTCACGAGACCTAATGTGCAGACATCCCTCTGCAGCCCAGCCTTCCCACCACGATGTCCCCTGCATCGCACGCTGAATTCATGAATCAGGACACCAAACGCCTCCAACATGAAATAATTCTGTAGCGCACCTCAACTATTTGGTGTCCCCATGAAAGCATCAACCCCATAACTGCACAAGGAACGTGCCTCCAAAGCCAGCCAAGACCCTGCATTTCCAGGTGCTGTTATCCAGCATCCAGAAAGTCAATGCATCCTCTTCCCAGCTTGCTGAGAGGTGACCTTTAAAAAGCCATTTTGGTTACAAACTGGGATTTTAATAGTTTTGCCAAATCTGAGCTGAGCCCTCACTGCATTGCTCCATCACGTTTTATCTGCTCCAGCTCCAGGGACAGCAACTGGTCTTCACTCTGACCCTTCCACCCTCCCAAAATACACTGATGCTTGCCAAGCCTACAAAGTGGCCAAAAATAAAGCCCCAAAGCAAAGCCTGAAGCTTTCCAGTGAGCCTGTAATGAACATGAATCATAACAAAAATACCAGAGGAAAGTAGCAGATTTGCTTCTTTCTCCCCCGCATTACTGGCAGGTTTTGTAACATTATGTGCTTTTGGGCTTAGGTCCAGATTAACCATGTTTAAGAGTAGGAAAATATAGGTTCATCTCAAGATGTGTGGATGGGCAGAGGAGCAAGCCAGGTCCCCATTTGGGAAGGAGCTGTGCCATGAGATTTACCCATAGATGCCATGGGACCTACCCCAGCCAATGCAAACCTGTGCACATCACATCTGCCAGGTACTCCAGGAAGAAGGGCTTTGGGATACTGCTGCCTCCATCCCATGGTGATAGCCCAAGAAGATGCATTTCTGGCTCCTTTTTGGTTTAATTCCCAGCTCTTGGAATGTTACTTATTTATATTCAGCATCTTGCAGGGAAATGTTTAAAGCTTATAAAGGGATTTACTCACTTCAGCCGCAGTGGGATGAGGAGTTGTGTGTTTAACGTAGAGGAAGAGGGACGGGAGTTGAGTGTTTCAACCAGGAAAGAAAACCCTGAGGAAACCCACTCCCTAGCCTCTAGGAAAGCAGGAATAATACAAAGGTGTTTGGTTTGTCCTGCTTACAGGCTGTGATTGCTGCCTGAGCAGAAATGCAGCCATCAGGCGCTTCTGCTGGAGCGCGGCTCTGTCAGCCCCAGGAGCTCACAAATCGTGAACTAGATCCAAAGAAAATAGAAGACAAGCTCAGAAACCAGGCAAATAATAATAAGAAAAATAATAAATCCTGAGCTCTTTCCATTTTCCTTTCCGTTTTTGACTCGGGGTCTTTTCAAGCTTTCCCCTACAGCTCCAAAGCCTAGGGGCTTTAGTTTGTTAAAACCACATTCGTGTGCAATAACACGACCCAAAAGCCAAGGCTTTAATATAAAAAGACACCCAACTTTGTCAAGGCACTTGCTAAGGTCACAAAAGCTTTGTAAAATGCCTTTTGTAATGGATGGGCTTGATGATCTGAAAGGTCTTTTCCAACCTAGCTGATTCTACGATTCTAAGCTTGGATTGCAGCACCGATGTGTTGTGTGTATTTGAGCGTGGGCTGTTTTTATAGAGTTAGTGCAATGATCTGAACTTTTGGGTAAGCACAGTCCTTTGAAATAGCACCACAATGATGCTGCAGACATGGAGTATGCATCTCCATGAAGCACTACAACGCATCCTCATGTCTCTGTACCATGGTGGTGATCATGGATGACACATTAGGTGGGGACCCGGTGAACACGGGTTCATTTCTCACCTCCTGACTTGCTCTGGAAGAAGCCACGTAAGTCCCTTCAGTGCTTTGGTTTCCACACCTGCAGCACCAAACGGAAAGCTGATCCTCAGCAGCATGTGTTGCAGCACACCATGCTCCTCTTGGTCACCACGGTGCGAAAAAATAAGGTGGAAGGAATGTGGAAAAGAGTTATAGTTCAAAAAACGCCTTTTGCTCAGCAGCTCTTTGGCACTATGTCTGGACCTTGCAGAGCACGAAGGGGCGAGATGGTGCTGGTGGGACGTTCCACCACGTCTGCCGCTGGCACACGTCGAAGGACAGGCTCTTCTCTGCCGCTGCTGTTGCTCTTGGCGCTGGAGTTTCACCTTTCCTCTGAGCAGCACCTGCTTCCCAGTAATGGACAAATACCTTGGCACGTGCCTTCCCGACAGCTCTTCGGAGCAGACATCCATCAGCCCAACGAGCTGCTCTCCTGGTAGCCAGTGAAAACCTTCTGTACCATTTGGCATCCGTACTCCACAGCTGCGCTCTCCCGTGGCACATTTCCAACCAGGTTTCATCCGCCCGCATTCCTGTTGGACCGGGTTACATCTTTCCAGTTCAGGCTTAGTGCCGTTAAAGCAGCCTTAATGACTTGGAGAGGCAGCAGAGTTGCAAACAATGGCAGGACTTGGGAGAGCAAAAAGCAGGGAGGTAAATGCTCCGGCGGCCACTCACCTCGTGTCCCCTGGCACCCACACGGTCTGAGCTGTTGTGCTGAAAGGCTTCCAGAGCCATCATGATCCAAGAGCCCTTCGCCCTGCCATGGAGTTCAGGAGGCAGGATGTAAACCATCCTGCACACCTCAAATACCCAAGTCCTTGGGTAAAAGCCATGAATTACATCACTCCTACAAGAGCATCAGTCTTAATCTTCACCATCTCCCTCACCCCTGCTCCAGGTGTCTTTTCCAGGGCTGGATTAGGGAGTAGTTTGCCTCTAGCCCATGAAAGCCTATGCCTTATTGTCCTGCCAAGCCCTGAAAAGTCCAGCACCAAGGTACAGAGGTTTTCCACTATGTTTCCTGTGGCATTGTGTTCAGAGCTTCACTTACAAGCCCATGTACTTAAAGATTAATTCTTTGCAAACCCAGGGGGATGTAGCAGCAGCCCCTGCACTGGAAGATGTCCTATGCATTGGGAATCAGATGTCCCAGTGGAAAAGTCTGGGACCAAGTTTGCTGCCTGCTGCTCCCATATGCATTGGAGTGAGATACCTCCATGGGACAACCCACAGTCACTGTACAGATCCAGAACAGTAAGAGCATCCTGAAGTTTTTTGGAGGATGCCAGGACAGCAGCATCCCAACCAGAGCTGATGCCTCATGGGCACTGCTGTTTTCCCATCACTGGAACTTGTACCAACTCCAGCCATGGTATCAGCCAAAGCAAGCTCCTCCTCATCTCAGGCAATGACACAGATTTGGTTTGCTCAAACCTGGACATGGTTGGTCTGGGCTAATTCAGTTCCTCTGAGGATGCTCTACATCGCAGCAGCTCCTCTGGCAGAAGGCAGCACCACTGCTCCAGTCTTGTGGGTCCCCCTGCAGTCCTGATCCAGCGCTGGAGGCAGCAGCACAAGAGGGACGTGGAGCTGTTGGAGTGCATCCAGAGGAGGCCACGGAGCTGCTATGAGGGTTGGAGCAGCTCTGCTCTGGAGCCAGGCTGAGAGAGCTGGGCTGGGGCAGAATGGAGAGGAGAAGGGTCCTGAAGGGG
>JASSUY010033718.1:0-36592 GCA_032466535.1 Forpus xanthops
CACGTCCCGCCGGCACGGGGCGAGAGGCCCGCAGCGACATCGGCCGTCTGCCCGCCGAGCACGGGGTGCCCTGGGAGCCGCGAGGGGAGGCCTCGGGGGTCGGTGCGGCAGCGGGCTGGGGAGAGCTTCGTGCCACGGCGGTCGGAGGTGGTGTGTGGGGATGCGCCTTTCCTGATGAGGAAGGTGAGACAGGGCAGGGGGCAGAGAGAAGGGCCGGACCGCTGCTCCCGGGTGTGCCCGCTCCATGGGGCCGGGGAGGCAGTTCCCAGGGTTTGCCTGGAAACAGAGCGAAAAGGAGGAATCCTCGCTTGTGGCGTGTGAAGAAAACCCTTGTAAATGTAGGCGAAGAGTGTGCTCTTTGAGTGTCATCGGGTCTGCTGACAGCCCGGGTGCTGGCGTTAGATGCTGTGCCATCCACAGGATGCTCACTTCTTCGTTGCTTCTAGTGCTGTCAGGACTCCAGCTGGCAGCCCGGCATGGGAACCGTCAAACACGCCGGGTGTAGAGCTGGAGCGCTTGTCTCGGGATCCCCTGCAGCTAGGTTTGTTTCTGCAGGGACCTTGCCGCACTTGCTTTCCTGGAGAGGAGGAAATGGACTGTGGTTTCGGAGGAAGAGCTGCCTTCCCTAGCGCTCCATTGCACTGCAGCATCTGAACACCTCGCAGCCATGTGTCACTGGAGCTCAAGCAGCTGCCCCTGAGCACAGGGCGCAGAGCTGGGAGTCCAGCGACATGCCTGCGCTGGGGAAGATGCCACTCTGCACTTGGAAAGGTCGCTGTTGTGGTGGTCGGTTGTTAGATGACTCCTAGAGGAGAGCTGCCTCTGTTGAGGGCAAGCACACTGGTGGGTGGAAACCGTGCTTCAAGGACGGAGTTGTCTGTTTTCTTCACGTTGGCTGACTTGCACACTCACAGTTGTTAGGAGCTTCCAGAGCTCTAAGCAGTTTTTGTGAACACTCGTTCTTTGACCCTATTCTGATGGCCTTCTGCAAAGCAGGTTTTTTGTTAGCATGCTAACATAGATACTTTCTTCTAATGTAGAAGATCTATAAGGATTCATAAAGGTCTTCGTGTTTTTTTTCCTTTTTTTTTTTGTGTCAGAAGCTGCTGCCACCAGGTATCTATTTGTGGCAGCATTGTACTTCTGCCTCTTTCACCTTTCAAACTGTTTGAAAGAGTTTTGCTTTAGTTTAGTGAACGTCTATTCCTAAAACATGATGCAGAAAGAAATGGCTCTGCAGTAGCAAATCCCTTGTCTAGGTCAACTGTGGTCTTGTTTCATCTTGGTTTTAATATTCTACTGGAACCTGTATTTACAGTGTAAAAATTACACATTATGAATGAGCTTATCTATATGATTGCTGACCTATTTCTACTGGGTATCGTGGGTTAATGATGTTTATGCTTTACCTTTGTTTCCTCTTCAATGGTGAAGTCAGTTTAGTGTTTAGGTTCCAGCCTCTTGGCTGTGTTTTTTCAGCCATGTTTTTTTTTTTGTTGCCTTTGTTTTATTAAAAGCTTAATTTCAATATGCTTCAACTTACTGCTGCTCGTTTTTTAACCTTCTGCAATTTCTTGTAAAGCATGGCTTTGCTCCTCAGAAGGGGATTTTCCGCCCTATATGGAGTTATCAGACTTTCCAAATGAAGACCTCGTTCCTCTTTCCTTATGGCTGGAATAAGTCACATGAAGTCCTTGCTCGTATTTTCATCTGTATTTTTTTTCTGCTGAAGGTGGCATACCACGAGGAGTTTTATTTATAGCTGTGGTGGCGAGTTATAGGGGTTTGTAGTAGTTCAGATCACTGATGCTGCCAGCTTGTTCTGTATCTGCATGGCTCTGAAAATAATTGATCTTATTTCCAAATGCATGAGGATGCATTTTTGTGCATCCTCTGTCGAAGCAACTGTGAGAGTGGGCATGGTTGTTTAGCAGCCTTGTAGATGCCAAGGAACAAGTACAGATTCCTCCTTTTCTTCAAGGAGCAGCATATGGGGGATCTGAAGGTTGACCCGTGGCTGATGGATCAGTACTGAGATCTTGTTTCTGATCATTCTTCTAAAAACTACTGATTTGGAGAGGGGAGGTGTCTTTGAAAAACTTTGTCTCAAAGCTACTTTACATCAGTGAATGATGTTACCTACTCACACAGCTGCTACAGAACAAACAAATGTGACTCAGGGCAGCACAGTGGTATCTGGATTAGCAGTGGTGACTGGGGTGGAAGGAGCTTAGGTTGGGATACTAGAGAGACCCCGTGTGAGGTCAGAGGGGGAGCAGCAATCTCTAATTAAGCATCTTCCTTCCTGCTTCACTGGGCAGACCAAGTTCTCTGGATGTAACTTATCATGCACTTTCTTCCTAGGAAAGTTGAATCTGATAAAATACTTTGGGTTTGCTTATTATAATGGCTGCTAACACTTGTCTGTGGTGGCATATTGCATGCAACAGAATTGGTTGAAGACGGGGTGGGAGTGCACATAAACAATGTGAAAAACACAACTGAAACTAGGGTAAAATATTGAGGAGACTCAAAAGCTACTTCATCCTGTCTCTGATAAAGACAGAAGCAGATCTGAAATGCTTGACCCTGGGTCACTTCAACCATCAGCCTCTAGGCTGTGCAGGAAATGTGTGCTTGCTTTTTGTACCATCCATAATGGCTTGTGAAGAGAGCTTTTCAGAATAACAGAGGCATAGAAAATTGGTGGTTAATAGTGTTCCAGTCCATTTTTCTGTGAGACAACAAGAGCCTTCCTCACAATATGCACTCTTTCCCTTACTGCTCCTTAGAGCCTAGCTCAAGTCAACCAGCATTTTGGCTGTCATTAAGAAGCTGCTCCACTGTGCAGGATCCAGTATATAGTGGAGAACATAGTCATGTTACTGAGAGGGGTGCATGTGTTTTTTTCTCTTGGTCTGCCTGTAATTACGTGTCCCGGGGCAGCTGGCAGAACAGAAGTGTCTCTGATGGTTTATTCTGCTGTTGTAGGAGCTATGCCAGGGAAGGTAAATTGTTTCAGGTGTAAGCTGAGTCCTGCTCTAGGAGGATGTGCCTTGCATGGCTCTGACAGCAGATCTCTTCCAGTACCAAATGGCTTTATGGTTTTCCACATCCTGTCATTGAAATACCATTGCACCCAACCTCTACTGTATGACACTCCCTGAACTGTTCATGCACTGTCGAAAGTGCTTTGCAGTGCAGCACATTTGAGTAAACAGTATACAAACTATATCATTTTGGTATCTAAAAGCTCTCCTGGTATGTTAACTATCCTGATTTTGTTTGAGTGCTCCAAGTTATTTCCTCTTATCCTAACAAGAATGCTGCTTTGACCTCAGCAGTACATCATTCTGAATTGTTTGACCTCACTTTTGTTTTCAGGGTTAATTTGATGACATGATTGCAGTTGATGAGTTAAGTAGGCTCTTGTTTTCAGTATGAAAACCCCTATAATATATCTGCGTTTGATGTGAAGTTGAGCTGTGATCACATTTAATTGGAAGGGCTGATTGGTAACTAGTTTGGTTGATGCAGGACATCCTCAGGAGAGGAGAATTAGGAATGTAGGTGTGTGCTGGATTCTGCAGGCAGCGACTGAGTTCTCATGCTTCTCAGTTTTGGTCTCACTCACTAAAACTTTACCAGCTAATAGCACTAACGTGAGATTTCTGCCTTTACAAGCTATGAGGTGAAAAATTGCAGTTCGCAAACTTTTCTAGCTTCTTCTAGATGTCGCTGCTGAATGCCATCCTGTAGGAGTGCAGTAGGTGAAGTTGGGAGTGGAAGCTGCAGCATGGTGTGCCATGTTTTTTACAGGAGAAAAAGTAATCTGAAGCTATTGAAGTAACTATCTTAAATGATGCAGTCTCTCACGTGTGTTTCTTTAACTCCCTTGCGTCTTAATGTGTAGTTTTACACCAGTTCATGTGAACAGTGCAGTGCCACTGAGTGACATAACCTCTGTTACCTGCATTTCGTTGCTAGTCATAGCTTCAATTTCTGTTGTGTTTGCATGCTGACACAAATGGTGGTCAGTGAAGTAGCCTGTAGCACAGGGAGGGTTGCTGGTGGTTTAAGTACTGTTTTTTCTGGATTATCAGCTGAGCTACCCTCCCTGGATCTCTCTTTTGCAGGCATCTAAACAAAGAAGGCACTGTCAGGGGATTGCTTTCTGGGCTGTGAGCACATGCTGCTGGGTTCTGTTGAGCTAAAAGAGGCCTTCTGATCTTCTGTAAGAAAGCTGACACGTTCTCTGGCCCTGTTGGGTCAGACACAGCAGTGGCATAGGGAGGGATGTATAGTTGCCATACTACTGCTGTGCACATCCTTTGGATTTCTCAGTGTGTTCCCCAGAGCTCTTTGATGTTCTTCAGCTTCCTGGCAGCTGTATTAGATGTGTGGGTAATACTTAAATGGGACATTCATGGATGCTTGAATAAATTTGGCGCTTCTGCTTGTCTGGACTCACTAATGCTGGTTTTGGCCTGTCTGTCTCTGCAGATGGCTTCAGGTCCTCTGGTTCAGTTTAACAGCAACAATTCCAAATCTTTGAAATGATTATATACTGTGGTTCATGCTGAAGAATTCAACTGAAAAATAGCTAATATACAACTGCGCTCTCTTGACTGGCTTCAAATGTTTTGCTGAGAGTTTGCTTCTAATCCGTATTATCTACAAGTTGCTCAATGCCTGTCTTATACTTTTTCTCATGTTTTCCTCTCTCATTTAGCTTGTTTGTTGTTCTTCCCTTGGGTTGGCTGCTCTTTGTAAATGTAGACTTTCAGCTTCTGTTTATAGTTAAGTCTTGAGACCTGACTTCTCTGTTCTGTGAAAATGCAGCTATGTGGTGTACAGCAAGGGAAACATTTTTATTCCCTTTAACCCTCTTCAGATGCAAGTTCAAATACTGATGATGTTAGCTGGCTTAGGTCACAGTTTGGTATAGCAAATAGCTATGGGTTTTGGCAGACAACTGTAGGTGTGCAGGTTGTGCAAGGTAAATTATGCCATAGGGACCCCCTTAAGAAACATACTTTGCTCAGAAGCCTGTGAAAACTTCAATGTAGTATCCTTATCAATGGACTGGCTTTTAAGCATGCTGTGCCAGGATATGAAGTATGATTTCAAAGTGTGTATTGTTCATTGAGGCTAAGGGAAGTGCTTGCTACCTAATAAGCAAGTTCTGAGTTAAACGTGAAGCGTGAAGAATTGAGGAAAAGCCAGAGAGCAGGAGACCTGAGACCCAGGGAGAGATTTGGACATGAAGATTTGCATCTCGTAAGAACCACAGAGCTGTTGGGGTGGGAAGGGAGCTCTGGGGACTGTAGAATTTACCCCCCTGTATTCAGAGCCAGCTGCTCAGGACTATGGCTGGCATTTGAATATCACCAAAGGTGGAGACTTCAAAATCCTTCTGGGCAGCCTGTTTCCAGTGTTTGAGCACTCTCACAGTGAAAAAACAACCAGTCACTCTTATGCATAAGTGGAATTGTCTCATTGAATCACCAAATAGTTTGGGTTAGAAGAGACCTTAAAGCTCATTCAGTTCCAACCCCCTGCCACGGGCAGGGACACCTTCCACTAGAGCAGGTTGCTCCAAGCCCTGTCCAACCTGGCCTTGAACACTGCCAAGGATAGGGCATGTTTCAGTTTGTGTCTGTTACTCTTATCCTTTCACTGGGTACCATTGAGCAGTCTGGTTCAGTCTTTACATCCCTCCCTTCTCCACCCCACCAGGTATTTTTGGAAGTAGATATTGTTGTGGAGAAAGGTTTCTGGTTTTTGAAGCTGGATGCTGTATTTGCTGTTAAGTTATATGACACTAGGAGAAGAGTGAATGCTTGAGATTCTGGACAAGTGAAGTGGACTTCTAAGAATGGGTAATAAGTAATTAAATGTTTACTTTCCTAATTCTTTGATTCTGGCTTCATAATAAATGGCATGGATGTAGTGGTTCATTGTGATGTTTTAACTAAGGCCAGCAATGTACTGAACTTAGTCTGCCAAAAATACAGCTTCTTGCTGTAAGCACCATCTCTGTGGGATAGCTTCTGATTTTCAGAAGTATTCACTTTGTGTTTCTCAATAAGCCATAGTAGAGGTATTGTGTGTGTGTATATATGTGTATACGCAATATATATATGTATATATAATATATATGCATATATTTTATCCTCTTTCATTCTGAGATTTGATGCTTTTCCTCCTAATAACTCTGTTCACAAACATCAAGTGAGCAATTTTGCAGTATGCAGATGTCAGCCCTAAAATTCATGTGAGTTGGGTTGTTCAGTTTGGGGCTGTAAACAACTTGTTTCCAGCTCTCCTTTGGAAACCAGTGATGGCTCTGCCAGCAGTTCCTGACTCCACAGGGAGCAGTTAGTTGTATAGTCATGTGAAATGGCTGTTGCTTACCTCTGGTAATAGCTCCCTCATTTTAACCCTTCCAAAAGCAGATTATGCTTATTTGTTTTCTTGCTCAAGAAAAAGGTCTTTCTTAATGAGCAGTGTAATTATGTGTAGCGGTGCGTTTTCCTGTGATTTGTTTTGACACTTTTAATGTGCTGAGGTAAGTCCTAGCTGACTAATTTGTGTATAATTTTAGATCAATGCAAGTCTCTCCTTACCAGTAAGTGTGTGGCAGGCTCTCACCAAGACTGCTTCAGAAGGTGTTGGAGTGGAGCCATTGAATTCTGGTTTTATTCAGGTTTATGCTGCCTGTGTCTTACGGCTGGAGCTCTCTATACACATTGGTGCTAATGGAGTCACCTCTAAGACTTTTCATTTATTCCGGCTGCCTTAGCAAAGTGCAGCAATCCAATTCCCTCAAGGAAAACTTTCCCTTAATTCTAATTTTTCCTCTCTGCAGTTTTCCTTGCCTGAAGCTTTGCTTTTTCCACTCCCACTGAGGCAAAGAACACGAAAGGAGAGCAGTCTATAAAGTTAACATCACCTCTTTGTGAAATCCTTTCCTAGCCACTCTACAGCAGACTTGGCAGAGACATTTGATTTCAGTTAAGGTTTTTAAGTATTTCAGAGCTAGAGATCCATGTGGTATGATGTTCAACTAATTGTCATAAATATTTATGTGATAACTTGCTGGCGAAGAGTGACTGGATGGTATTATGAAAAACACATCACAGTTCAGTTTCAGCAGCCAAAGTAGGTATATCTCTTCCAGAGAGGTCTATAATTCATTTGAATTTGTCTAACCTTTTGTGACTTGACTTTTACGTATCTTTTTATGGAGGAAATAATTGTAGTGGTTGTACAAAATGTTTTTTGCTATCCCATACTTAATCAGTTAATCACAACAGTGAAATTGTCTTTTGGGTTTTTTTTTTTCCTACAGAAAAAGATGGCAAAGCTTTTCATCCAACGTATGAAGAAAAACTCAAGCTTGTGGCACTGCACAAGCAGGTTCTGCTGGGACCTTGCAACCCTGACACTTGCCCTGAAGTTGGATTCTTTGATGTTCTGGGGAATGATAGAAGGTAAAAGGACTGGTACTCTTCTTGGTCTTAACTCTGCTTTTCCTGTCTGAAGGTAACATCCAGTTTCCACAGTAAGAAGACAAGTATGTGGGTTGCTTCAATATGTGTGTATGGTAGTGGAAAATTAAAGTAGCCTCTTCAAATGCATCTTAGAAATCTGAGTCGTAGTTCAGTTAAGGTGCTAACAGGAGATTATTGGATTTTTGAACCACATTAGGAGAAGCTGCTGTGCTGACAGTCCAGTTTCTCATAGCAGTTTAAGACTTCATGGCTATGTGTTAATGTGCAGGCCCATTTTTCATCCTAACTCCCCACTAGAGTTACAGCACACCAAGCCTGTTGCCTGTGGTAGCTGCCTTCACCAAAGATAAGTTCTGATTTCAAATACCTGATGTATTCAAACTCTGAGTAAACTTTTGTGAGATCTGGGCAGTCCCAGTGTCTCTCTTGCATTGCTTGTCATTCAGGCTGCATTTACAGTGTTCAGTGTTGCTATTTCTAGTGTGAAGGTAATGTGCAGCACAGCACTGGCTTCTTGGAGCTGGACCCAATGCACTGCTTTTGCCCTGATGGATGTAGCTTTCCATTAGAAAAAACAAGGCTGTTGCATTAAACTAACTGAAGCACTATAATCAGTGGTTGTTACCATGTTTGTTCATCCAGTAAAATGTATGCATTGTTTTCCTCAAACTAGAGTGGAGGAAAGGTAAAAAGTATTTCAGGTTCATTTGTTATCTGGGAAGCTTTTGGATGTAGTTCAGAATTCTAAGTAGGGTTGATGGCATGTGTGAGATTTCATATAAGCACTCAGTTATGCCTGTCTGAAGGAGTTCTGGTGCAGGCAGAGGAGAGCACTTCGGGGAGAAAACTGTTGGTGTTCTGAAACTGCATATGATAAACTTTGGTCCCTGGTCTCCCAACTTCTTTTGCTTCACTGGGATCTCAGGGTTCACTACTGACTTCAAAAGACTTGAGCCTTGTGTTATTTCAGCTGATTTGTCTCTCTCAGGAAGGAATGGGCTGCCCTTGGAAACATGTCAAAGCAAAAAGCTATGACAGAATTTGTCAAGCTCCTGAATAGGTGCTGTCACTTGTTTTCAACGTATGTCACTTCCCACAAGATAGAGAAAGAAGAACAAGAAAAGAAAAGGTAATGTTTGAGTCCTTTGATATTGGAGAATATTGACTATATAACTCATGACCTACGGACAGTATCTCAGCCAGCTTAGGCTGAGTTTGTCCTGGGAAGAGAAGTGCTTGAGGTTGAGGTGGCTCTGCTACCACTTGATCTCTTTTAAGCCTTTTTATTTTGCCAGTAATGAATGATTGCCTCTGAGGTGAAGACTCCTAGAATATAGAGAGTTGTTTTAATTTTGCTGCTATTGTCATCTGCTTAGGAAATACACGCTTCACAATGTCTGCACTGATATGTCTGTGGACTGACCATACACAGGACATTAAACTATCAGGTGCTTTAAGCTCCTCTTCTCACATGAGTTCGCAGCTTGACAAAGGCTTATCTTCTACTGTCATTTGCATACCATGTGATTATTAAAATATTATTAAAGTATCCGTGTATTTATTGAACAGATGTTAAAGCTTGAGAGATGTGTTTAAGCTTTCCAGGCAAATTTCTTTTACTGTTCTTTGCTAGAGATAGTATAGTAACAGGCTTGAATACTATATTATAATACAGATTTTACAGTTGTCATACTGCACTCTGCAGTACAGCTAAACAGTGATATGTTTTCTTCTTGTGTCCAACAAAACACTTCCCTAGGCCAGTTTCAGTGGGAGGAGATGATACCAGGCAAAAAACCTTATTGGGTAGGCAAAAGGCAGGTTGCAGCATGTTGAAAATAACTAATCCTAGGATTGTAGGAATGTTGAAATAGCTTATTGAGTGGATGTTGCAGAAGAGAAGAGGAAGAGCGAAGGCGGCGCGAAGAGGAAGAGCGTGAGCGTTTACAAAAAGAAGAAGAAAAACGTAGGCGAGATGAAGAGGAAAGACTGAGAAGGGAAGAAGAAGAGAGGAGGAGAATAGAGGAGGAACGACTTCGAATGGAACAACAGAAGTGAGTAGCTGAAATAAGCAACACGTCAAAGAAAATAGCTGCCTTGCACTTGGGACAACTATATTAACTGTTTAAACAATTATGCTAGGTTTGAATATCTGAAGTTCAGAGCACTTGAGTCTAGCAGTGACATTTTCATCCTTAGCTAAGAGGGACACAGTATGTAGAGAATAATTATTCTTACACGTTATTGTACTCAGCCTTCTTGGATCAAAGTGCCAGAGAAGCTCTGTTTAAAAGAAACTCTGGAGGTTTTTGGATTCAAGGGCTGCACCTCATGAAACCTTGTTGCTCTGCTTCTTAAATGATTAATGCTGCACTCAGCTGAGCAGAGTTAAATGTCCAGCTGGAAGCATTGTTTGAACTGTGACTTAAAAGTTGCTATCCTTTCACAGGAGATGGGGCCTTGAAGAAATGGTAACTGCCCTTCAGTGGGGTGTTTTGAATGCATGGCTGGAATTTTCTAATGTGGTAGCCTAGCACTACCTCCTTAAGCATACTGCTGTTCTAGGAAATGTGAAGTGTCTGCAGGTCTCACTTGTACACTGGCAATCACTGGATCTTACCACCTTTCTAAAAGGACTGCAACATTCATGGTCAAATGCACTAAACCTCTGCTTGTAGCCTGAATCAAATTGTTTACTTAGAGTACATAGCTCTAGTTCTATTTCATTGTTCCCATCACATCTATATGTGCTGAAAATGCGTATCTAGCTTTGCACACATGAATATTTAAGAAAATAGTATATCATCAAAGCTGCTTCAGTAACCAGCCATTTTCCACAATAAAAATGCCTTTTCAGGAGGTGTCTGAAGTAGATCCTGTGTTTGCTGTGTTTGAGAAGGGAGCATATAATTAGTCCAAAAGTTTTGCTGTTTAACATGGTGAGAGCCAGAGGAGTGTCAAATACAGACATAAATAGAGAATAGAGTAGAAGGTGTTCCACAATGCTAGGTAACAAGAACTAATGTATGCCTTGAAGTTAAGAGAGCTTTATTTTAAACATGAGTAGCAGATGTGTATTAAGTGATTGTAGCAGGTTACAGAGGAAAAGAGTTTAGAGAGAAAAGGAATGTGGGTATGTGTTTGTAGTCCAAGTGTATCTAAACTGGTCATAGTTTGGGGAAGGGTAAGTAAGTCTTGCCCTTTAGTATATGAAACCAGTCTAATCCTGGAGTTTTTAAGGGTGATTTTTGGGAAAGGAAGAAGAGTGGGGAGGAAAGAGTTATGCCTGCATCTGTGTGATGCTACTTCCTTCTTCTGTAGTGTTGATAGTTTGTCACTGATAGATATAAGATGCGAGACAAACCCCGGAGCAAGCTAGTAATTTTACTATAGAGTTTTTGCTAGCCCTTTGGAAGGAGGAGAAAACCTGAGCCTGTTCACAAGTAGCTCCTGTGAAGTTTCAGCAGTTGAGTCCAGATGAGGCACAGATGCCCTATTTGGCAGAACCTTTTTGTGTTCCTGAGTTCGGGCCACAGTCAGTCATGCTTTTCATATTTGTTTGCATAATGTCCTAGGAAATTAGGATAGCAGCGTGGTGTGTTCTTAGATGGACCAAAAAGCGTTGTCATGCTGTCCACACCAGGTGCATCCTTACCAATATCTGCAGAAGGGCTGCTGGAAGTATGGTTTCTGCATGTTTTCTGGAGGAACTAAATGTAGGTTTTTTTTTCTCTTGCTCGTTTGAGGAATTTAGTCATGCATTTTTTGTAGCACTACTTCTTGATCAGACTACAGATTGAGAATTATGTAAGAGCTTTTGTTGCTTCAAGCATTGGGTAGAAACTGTTGCTCCCTTCTTTGTATTCTCCACATATTTTTTTGGCTAAGTTCTAATTTGTGTTGCCTATGGGCTCTGCTCTGTTATGTGGATTTGTCTGAATTGGCTTTTGCAGGAATTGAATTAGCTGTCTTTGAGGGCACTTAAATCACTTAAGTACAGGGATTTCCCCGATACCCTTAGCTGCTTGTAATCTTCATACTCTCCTCCTACCGATCTAGGCAACAGATAATGGCAGCATTGAACTCCCAGACTGCCATTCAGTTCCAGCAGTATGCAGCCCAGCAGTATCCGGGCAACTACGAACAGCAGCAGATCCTAATTCGGCAGCTCCAGGAACAGCATTATCAACAGTACATGCAGCAGTTGTATCAAGTCCAGCTTGCACAGCAACAGGTATGGCCAAGCAGCTGAGAAACTTGGATTTTGTGTTCCAGGCTCTCTGGGAGGTGCTTACTTATCTACTTGAAATGATAATTGCTACAAGGGGAGATAGTGTCCTAGTGACTAATGTTGCTTCAGATTCGAACACCAGAGCCCCATTATCTGATCCTTCCAAGTGGTTTTCTGAAGCAGCATTTAGTTAAGAAAATTCTGAGCAGCCATTAGTAATTATTTGGTTCAATATTATTCTTGGAGACCAAATGTGAAACGCTCTGCTGCAGCATTGATTGTGTGTGTAATTTAATGTTGGTACATACCAGTGCATCTGAGCATGAACAAAGCTATTCCAGTAACTCTCTGTGTCGGTATCGCCCCTGAGGATCTGTGCAGAGCAGCAGTCTTTGGTCAGCCATGTGTTTCCAGCTGAACATGTCTGCAGCACTATCGCATCACTGCTGGGTTTGAGAGTGCTCCTCCCTGCCAACTTGAGCGCAACTGATTTCTCCCTCCTTTTGCATCTTTTGTATCACATCAGTGTCTAATCACGTTGCTCACTCGTGATTTGGGTGGGAGGACAGACTTTTATATTTCTGGTATCAATGGGTGGAGGTAGCACATTACTACTTTGCAGGGGGTTTGTGCCTCAGTTTGGAAGGCTCATTCTCTGTTTAGGGGAATCTTCAATCTCTAGCAAAAGTGCTGTATTCACATCTCAAGGTATTTTAAAGTTCAAAGATGTCCATCTGTAACTGTCTTAAACAGATGTAAGCCAGACTTCAGATTCTTGTATGTCTGACCTCTCTAAGCATGACCTGAATCTTAAATGGCCTGTAACTGCTAGCCTGAGATCTGTTGTTCTTGAGCTAAGGACTTAACAGGAAATCGGTTACTGAATTTTAATCATATGTGTTCTGATGAAGTGGCTGTGCTCAGCAAAGAAAGATAACCATAAGGAAGATAAACATATGAGCCCATGTGACCCTCGTGAAATTCAACCAAGTGCAAGATCCTGCACCTTTCTCAGAGCAGCCCCCAGTATCAGTACAGACTGGGGATAAGGGAATTGAGAGCAGCCCTTCAGAGATGGGATTTGGGGATGCTGGTGGTAGAAAAACTGGATGTGAGCTGGCAATGGGCTCTTGCACCCCAGAAAGCCAGCTGTATCCTGGTGTCCTCAGTACAAGATAGACATAGACCTGTTAGAGCAGGTCCAGAGGAGAGCCACAAAAAATGCTCAGAGGTCTGGAACACCTCTCCTATGGGCACAGGCTGAGAGAGTTGGGGTGGTTCAGCCTGGAGAAGAGGAGGCTCCAGTGAGACATTGCAGCCTTTCAGTACTTGAAGGGGGCTTACAAAGAAGACAGAGACAGATCATTTTGCAAGGGCCTGCAGTGACAGGACGAACGGCAGCGATTTTAATCAGGGAGCATAGGTTTAGATGAACACAAGGAAGAAATTTGTTTTGCAGTCAGGATGGTCAGACACTGGATCAGGCTGTCTGGAGAAGTTGCAGGTGCTCCATCATTGGAAGCGTTCAATGTCAGATTGGGTGGAACTTTGAGCAGCCTGATCTAGTGAAAGATGTCCCTACCGATGGCAGGCAGGTTGGACAAGATTATCTTTAAAGGTCCCTTCCAAGCCAAACCATGATCTGTTGGGGTTGAAGTAGTACAGGAAAGTCGAAGGCTTCCTGCACTGTTATAGTTACTCTTGAAGCTTAATGACACCTTAGTACCAGTGCTTTGGTGCCCTAGTGGTAAGCAAAAGCTATGGCCTCCTCAGTCTTGCCCTTCTGTAGTTGATACTGCTCCCCTGAGACTGAGGTGTCAGAGACACTGCTGCCCATTTGCTACAGTGCTATCAGGCACTGCTTCTTTCAGTCACTGCTGTCTGCTTTCTACATACAGAAGACTAATGTCCTCCAAGACCTGGGCAAAACAGCCTTTCCTTTATAGTGGCTTACAAAATAGAAAGCCTGCTAGGCAGTGAAGCTTATCTTTCACATCTCTACTTAGACAACTCTTGTAAAGGAAAGGATGAAAAAGCAGCATGTAACTGAGCTAAAATTACCTAATTCTGCTTTAGGCTTTCCTGAAGACTTCTGAGGAATACTTTTTTTTTTTTGGATCACTGTAACTCAGCCACCTTGGGATCTATTAGTGCAGTTAAAAAGTGCTGTTCTGCTATAGTTGCTATGGATCAGCTTATGATGCCATTAATTTTGGAAGGACTGTACGCAATAGCTGTCTAGAAAAGTTTTTGCCTCTTTACACTGATGCTGTATAGAACTGTAGTAGACAGTGGGTCTGGGCGGCACCTGTGCAATTGCTGAACTTTGAAATCTAACTGATGTTGGACTATACTGTCTTCATACTATGTTCTATTCATTCATCAAAGTCATGTGCTTATTAAGTTATTCTGTAAAGAATGGTACTGTGAATTATACCTCTTCTTTATCTCCACATAAAAGCATGTGTAATCTCTCTGTACTGATAACTAGGAGCAGGGGAATAAACCTTGAAGCTAAAGGGGTAATACATCCTGCTTAAATCCAGAGGATGGTTGTTACCTTGTATAATCTCATTTTAGGTGTATTTAATCCTTTGTACAGGGACAGCATGATAAATTCCACTTAGAGTTTCAGTGTACATGAGTCATGTTCTGAAAGCTGCACCTCTGAGCTTTAATAACTCCTCTCGCAGACCACTCACAATCCTTGTGGCTCTTGAGCATCCTGCTCTCGTGTCAAATAACTGCCTTTGTGGATTTGATAGAGAGCCCTGTTGAGCAAGTTAAGTCACAAATTGGCAAGTACTTCATAGACCTCAAATACTTCCAGCTCTTTCAGACCTGGATGAGCTCAGGCTAGAACCCTTTGAGCCCACTGGTAAAAGCCAGCAAACAAATCATCACTTGGATTTTGAAAGCAGTGTTCCAGGAATTACTGAAACACAGAACTTCCCCGGTTAAGTGCAAGAGTTGGTTGTGTGTGCCCAAATTAACTTGGAAGTTGAATCTTTTTGTTCAGGTTGTGTCCACCAGCCTAGAACAAAGTGAATTCACTTCCTCAGATACTAAGTACATGCAGTTATCAGTGGTTAATGGGTGCTGCATATGGGCTTTTGTGTTGAGCCTCCTCCTGGGGTGCAGGGGGAAATTCTTTAGTGTCTTTATATCTCCCTCTTCCAGCAGAAGGTATCTTGGGATGATACGGTTTTATTGACTTAATTTCTGTCATTTTAGGCAGCCTTACAAAAGCAGCAGGAGGCGGTTGTGGCATCGACAGGGACAACCCTGACTACTGCATCTAAGGCAAATGTACCTGCCCCAGGAGACACCCCATCTATTAATGGGCAGGCCAGTACACATGTAGACAGCCCTGAAAAAGAGCTGGATCCAGAGGGTTTGGAAGAAGCACTGGAGAATGGACCAAAAGGTAGGGCTGTCTAAATTCTTTAATTAAAAATATACAGTAAAAGCTTTTATTTGGATCTAAAGTGTGATTACTGTGGCTCTTTGCTGGGCTTCATTGGGTTATACAAGAGCTAGCTTTGATTCCTGGGTCCAGTCTCTCTCAATGGAGTACAGTATTGCACAGGCAAAACTCAGCTTGGCGGGGAGGGAAAGAGGAAACTGTAAAGGCATTTCAAGCAAAATGGATGGGATCCAGAACGTCTTTTTACCCTTCACTTGAAGGAAAGGAACATAAAAGTTACAGCAGAAATCCATTATGTGCAGAAATACAGAATGTTCAGTCTTGTTTGAACTCGGGTCAAAACTGAATGATTTAGCCTTGTGATTAAAATAAAGCTAAATTCTTCTTACTCTCTCTGAACACTGCCCTATTTACATGCAGTCCAGATTACTGTCCCCCCACATTTCCCACCTTCCTCAGCTTCTAGGAAGCTGTGGAAGGGGAACAGGGAAAGTTGCCTTCCAGTAGCGCTTTCATTGCTGTGATTTCTGGGTGTTACCTCTGTACTTTCATCAGTCAGCATAGAATCATCACCATAGAATGGTTTGAGTTGGATGGGACCTTAAAGCTCATCTGCTTTACCCTCCCGCTCTGGGCAGGAACACCTTCCCCTAGACCAGGTTGCTTCAAGCCCCAGAGACTTTGGATCCCAGTATGAAATCAACACTATGTGGTCTCTATCTGTCTAATGAGGCGTCCAGTTATTTTAGTCAGGGTCTGACAGTTTCTACACAAATACACCACCTCTGGTTCTGTCACATTAAAACTCCTTTCAGTGAAGGGCTCTGTGCAACGTAACCCTGTAGCCTGTCACAGTGGATTAGTCTTCTGAGTCTTTTCTGTGTAAGCACTGTTGGTTTAAGTGTGGTGGACGGGTGAACTGGTAGGATTTAAATGTGCAGTGTCATATCAAAAGTTGCACTGCATTTTGTGCAAGTTTCAACTGTGAAAAGAAGTTTCTTAAGGAAATAAAAGTAAAAATTACTTGGAAATGACTCTGATGCTTGTGGTCCTCATGTGTCCCTGAGGCACACTCGAGCATGCAGCATAAGTAACTGAAACAAAGCTTAACTGGAGTCTTTCCTCCCCTCTCTGCAGATTCTGTTCCAGTCATAGCTGCCCCATCAATGTGGACACGACCCCAAATAAGAGACTTCAAGGAGAAAATCCGTCAGGATGCAGACTCTGTGATCACAGTGGGCCGAGGAGAGGTTGTTACCGTTAGAGTACCAACTCATGAGGAGGGCTCTTACCTCTTCTGGGAGTTTGCTACAGACAATTATGACATTGGTTTTGGGGTGTATTTTGAATGGACAGACTCCCCTAATACTGCAGTCAGTGTGCATGTCAGCGAATCCAGTGATGATGAGGATGAAGAAGATGGTAAGTGTGCTTCTTTAGATAATCTTCCAGTCCTGCAGAGCTTGCATGGGGGGAAGTATAACTAGTGTCCTAGTTCCCCCAACTTCCATCCAGTTGGAGTTTTCTCTTTAATTTACAATAGGAAGTGCTATTCTGGAAGTAATTTCAGTTACCTTATGTGGTCACAGTTAAAGCAGGTGAGGGTGGGGACATCATTTTTCTAAGTTGTGCTTACACCTTAGTGTGCCCTTGTGTCCAGCTCAGCTGTTCAGTAACCTAGATTGAAACCCTTGCTATAACAGAGCATAATAGATCTGCATGCTGAAAACCTTAAGCAAAATCATGCCCTGCTCTTCATGTGCCTTTTCTATGGAGGAAGTTCTCTTGAGAATTCAGTAGGGCAGCTGCTAATAGAGCAGTTCCTGGTAGGGGCCAGGACACAGGTCACAGCTGTTGCCTATGGGGAAGCTTAGCATGCCACCAGGAAAAACCATTTTGAAATGGGCAAGTGATGTGCTTGGAAGGAATTGCTCTAACACAAGGAGCAGTGGCCTTCTGGATATTACCCCTGAGTAATCACAGTAGCGTGTATGTCAGATCAGTAGCAGTCAATGTTGGGAACTGTCTGTCAGTTTGGCATCTCTGCAAACTGACATAGCTTTGGTTTTGGAGAGTTTTAATATCAAACTCTAAAATCCATGACACTGAGCATGCTCACTGTGCCTCCTGCTTCTGAATGCTTTAGCCACTGCCTTGGTATGAACCCCTTTGGCCCAAGTGATTTCTAACTAACAAAGAGGGCCTTGTCCACCACAGATCAGTCAGACTGTTGTAAAGCATCCACCCATGTTAACTGACACCTTCTTTTTTTTTCCCTTGCAGAAAATACTAGCAGTGAAGAAAAAGCCAAAAAGAATGCCAACAAGCCTCAGCTCGATGAAATAGTGCCTGTGTACAGACGAGACTGTCATGAAGAAGTGTATGCTGGCAGCCACCAGTACCCAGGGAGAGGAGTTTATCTTCTTAAATTTGACAACTCCTACTCTCTATGGAGGTCAAAAACAGTTTACTACAGAGTTTATTATACGAGATAAAGGTGTGGCTGTGCCTGAGGCTGGGCTGTGCAGAAGATGTCATTTTAGTTGGGATTTTCTTCAAGCATAATGGATCCTTTTGAGTCTGTGTTTTATCCTGTCTGTATCTGTATGGTTTGTGTGAACTTCTAACAAGTAGACACTGGGATCCTCCTGCTCCATGACACTAATGCATATTGCATTGGGCTTAACAGAGGATCTCCCTAGCTCTTTTGGGTATTGGAGTTAGCCAATGGAAGTCATTGGCTCCAGTGCTAAGGTCACATCAGTTGTATTTGTTAAAGCCTCATGAGAAAGGGGGAGGGAGTTGCTGGCTCACTGCCTGGGTGATCTGATGTTTCCAGGTCTGGATGCTTTGAATAACTTGTTAACAGTTCGTTTAAAGTCCCATCAATAACTGGTAGATTTGGATGCAGTTTGCTGTGTAGCAAGTTTCTCTTAACTGTAATTGAATGTCAGATTTTTACACCATTAAAACTTGAAACTTTTAAGTTGATGCAGTTTAGAAACAAGTTGTCTCGCTTCTGTCCTCATCAAAGAAACATTCAGTTCCTTAAACCAGTGTAGTGGCTAAGGTAAGGATGAACAGCATCCTGAAAGTACAGCAAATAACCTCCTCTGAATGACAATTCAAAGTATATGTAACAAGGAAAACCTTAATCTCTCTGCCCTGCTGCTAACCCTGGAATAAGAAGTAATTTTTTGAGGCAGTTGACTTTGGAGCAGGGCACAAACTGTTTCTGAGTTTGGTGGGGATTTAATGGGGTAGACTAAAAGATATGCATCTCTGCAAACCTGAAACCAGTTTTCTGCACAATGTTCTGGTTTGTCTGTTTTTGTAAGACCTGAATAAACATTCTGTGCATCAGAAGAGCAGTAAGTCACTTTGATAAAGTATAGGAGTTAATGTTGCACTAACTATGGAAATCACTGCCAGTCCATTTTAGTCTGAGCTGGTGGTACTTGGGTGCAGAATTTCTGCTTTAATCTGTAACTGTCTGCAGAAAGGCAGAGTGCACATACAGGTAATAATGTAGCTTTAATCTCAATTCCTTATGGTTGGGGCATTTCATATTTTGTATAGTGGAAAAATGCAGGCGGCTGTGTAAGGTAAGAATCCACTCTCCTCTTAGCCCTGCATCCCAGGGGGTGATGACTTGTGTAAGTGCTCTCTGCATGGGTAATGCACTTTGTTACAGGAAGAAAACGGTTACTTTGGGTTTCTCAGATGAGTTCTTGCAGTAAGACTTCCATTGATTAGCTGCAGCATGTACAGTTCCATGGCAAATGATGAGTTTGTTTGAATGGTCGGTTTGTACATACATGATAACTTTCCTCATACCAACCATGGAGATACTTCTCCTAGAGTGCTTAAACCTGTCATCTTACATTTGGTTCAGCAACACCATACCAGCTTCTAGCTAGTGAGTGCTGCTTTATCCAAATGCACTGTACAATGTTCTGCTCTTGTGTACATACAGTATATAAACCACGAGTTTAGAAAGTTCCTTGCTTTTAAAGAAAACTGTATTTAATGTAAAAAAGGAAAAAAAAAACCCTTTTAAAAAGGCAGGCACTAATATATTTCTTCTGGTCTTCAATTTAAGTCTTCTTTTCTTTTTTGTCCATACAAAACTGTTACAACCTTTTCCTTGGAGAATCTCTGTTCCTGGGAGCGGTGTTTGTTGCTTTAAATGGCAGCACTTACTGTCATGTGCTGGATGTTAGAACTTTTACGTTTCCAGACTTTTTTTATTGCCTTTGGCTGTTGATTAGTACAGTACAAGTGCGATTTCAAGATACCTTGAGATAGTATTTAATCCGAATTAAAATACATTTATCTGTAACGCTGTTGGCTTTTTATTAACTTGGAAACCTTGGCATTGCTGCCTGTGGCTGTTGTCTTCCCTCGTCTGTAAACCTTCAGTGCCATGCGAACACCGTGGTCTTGGCAGCCAAATCACTTGGACCACAGGCTGTGCAAACCTCTGGATGAGGCCATTTGTCAATATTGGAAGAGCCCAACTTGGACAGGAAAACCTTTGGTTTCGAAGAGGTTGGATATTGGCAGTTAAAACTTGTAAGCTGTTTTGTGCCTAGGAGCAGAGGGCCTACCTTTCCTCCTGCAGCTTAATTCTCCAGTGCAGCCTGCATTGCCCTTCGCCTAAAGGGCAAGTGACAGGCACCACTGTGCGCAGTTTAGACTGAATGAGAAGAGAACCAAGAGGCAAAAAGGCAAGTTATGCTAAGGTTTCTGTTGGCCAAAAGCCCCCTACTTAGTGAGTAGCTTTTATCGTGGAGCTGTGACCATGGTTTGGTTGGTGAGCCAGGTCCATCGGCACTGTCTGCCCCCAGCCTCTCAAGCTGATGCTTCCAGCTTTCATCTGGGGAGCAGAAGCCAGCTTCAGTGAGAACAGAACAAGTGCTGTGCTGTTAGAAGCAAGATGCTGAGAAGTTCAATGTACCAAATAGGCTGGATATGCTACAAAGCAGTTTCACATGAAATGTGCCAGTGCATTGAAAACCAGAGCAATTACAGCAGCCAGCCTCCCCAGCTGGGCCTATTGTACCTGTCTCACACATGTATAAATTCCCCTTTCTCCAATTAAAAGTGAAGCCCTGTGCTCACAGCTCACTTAAGGCAGATCTCTCCCACAGTACAGTTACCATAAATGCTTTCTGAAATGAACTGAGGCACCAGCAGTACATCTGGGTGATGAAACACAAGCAGGTTGGTGAAGCTCAGCTCCAAATGTGCTTGTCCTCTGAGAAAAGCTCAATAACCTGAGGGGTAGACAGCTGATAGAAGTGATGTTGTTTCCAGAAGCAGCATTAATATGGATGGTGCTTGTGCAGCCTCTTCAAGGCAGTTGTGCGGCAGATGCCAAGGCCAGGTTTTCTTGGCTCTGCTATCCCAGAAGCATGAGAAGTGCCATTGAAACAACTGAGCTGCTTGGCTGCTCTCTGAAATGATGCTTGCCTCTCCTCTTTGCTCTCTTTCCAACCCCTTGGCTTTTAGCACTCTGCCTTGTTCTCTGTAAGTCACAGGTTAAAGAGCTTTAGAGCAGCTGGATGCAGCCTTTGAGATAGCCATAATGGGCAGGGTCATGCAAATCATGTCTGCTGTCAAGGGATGAGCGGTCAGGCATTTAACCTCTTCCTAGTTACGCAGTTGCTTTATAAAGTGTAAGAGTAGGGTGCATAGACCTGTTGAAGTCAAAGTAGCCATCCTTCACCCAAGTGCTAGCCAGTCCACCAGGCAGACAGCTCAGGGCACTCGTTAGCCTCATTGATATGAAAGCAATGGGCCAGCTCCTTTCTGACAGTTCGATGCTCTCTTCTGTCCAGCACCACACCTGCAGTCCCCATCCTCTTCTTTCCACCCCCTGCGATGTTTGCAGCACAAAGACAGCAAGGGGAAGCTGGGAGAAGCCTGCTCGACACCTCCGATCCCTGCCAGCCTGTGCAGCTCAGGTCCTGGCCTCTGGGTTCAGGTCCTGGAGCTTCTGTTCTTCCTTCCACGTTTGGCTGCCTCATCACATGCTACAGGGACTGGGTCATCGCTTCCCATTCACATGGAGCTGCTCAAAGGTGCCAGCTAAAGCAAGAGCCCGGCTAAAATGCCTGTCCCTCCAGGGGCAGTGGAAATCAGTTTCCCTCTTTCAAACTGCTGCTTCCTGGCTATTTCTGTTCTGATCTCCCCCAGGAGATCAAAACACAGATCAAATTAATAAGCCCAGCTCCTGCTGCGGGTTCATTTGCAGGCCAAGCCCAGTGGCAGGAGCTTCCAGCTTCCACTCCCAGCCTGTCTGTATGGGGACGCAGCCTGCAGGAGGGAAGGCCTTTGGGGTTGTTTGGTTTGTCATAGAGATGTGCAAGTCCCTGTGGTAGAGTTGTGCTCTGCCACAGCAGCTTACATGGGGCTCGGGAGTTTGCATTGATGGCTGCTTATAGGGCAGGTTACAAATGCGAGCAGCATGCTTTCAGGTCTACTATGATCCAGCTCCAGGTACCAGAAGGTTAAGCAAAGCATGAACAGTATCCTAAACCTTTCCCCAAATACCACATATCTGGGACCTGTCAGTTGCACATCAGTAACCTTCCAAAGGGGTCTCATTGAAGCAATGTTGGATTGGCTTATAGACGTATATTAAACCATTTGGATTGGATATCACAATGCAATAGAGATATTGCATATGCAAGTTATCATTTGGTATCCTAAAAATAAACCTGCAAGAATGAGGAAAACCCAGTTCTCCTCCTGACCTTGACTATTCTCACCTTGTACCTTCTCCATCATGAAGCTGACAAGAACCCTTCTCCTTCTAACCAAAGGCTGAACACTGGCACACCTGCCTGGCGCTCAGGTTTGAATAAGCAATCCTTTATGTCAGCCCACACTCCCACTCCTGAGCTCACTGTGTTCTTCAGTGTTGGACTTTGTGTTTCATCCCTTTGTGTTTAAGGGAACGGCTGCTCAGTGGTGGTCACTGCTCTCTTCTGACGTGGTCTGTGCCCAGGCTCAGGAGGAGGTTTGGTGTTATCCCTCAGAGCATGTTTGGGCTCCTCTCCCACCACAGCATCCCCAGCTCAGCAGGGATGCACTGGGGAAGTGTGTCCAGAGCTGCTGTCTGTCTGTAAGCTCCAGCATGGGGTCTCCCCCAGCACTCTGGAGCTGCGGGCAGGAGGGCAGCAGTGCTCAGCCAGCAGAGCAAATGCTTGGCCTCTGCCTCCATTTCATCAGTACAACGCCTGCACAGCCATTAAGCTACAGCACAGGGTGCAGGGAACCAAGTTTGGGGCATGTGGGAGCAGGCTCGGTAGCATGGACCGAGGGGCTGCCCATGCAGCCCCAGGAGCTCAGTGGAACCCTCCTCAGCTGCTCAGGGGGCTGTTCCTCCTCGTGGCCATGTTCTTGTGCCAGATGAAACAGCCTTTGAGTCTCTGCCATCACTCTGTGGTGCTCAGAGCTGAAGGGCAGCTCCACACCAGGGGAGAAAAAAGGGTTTCCAAGCTAGTATAAGCCACACAGGGTCCTTCTGCCCTTTGCATTGGAGGGTTTAAACAGTCACTTATTGACTTGAATCTGACTTCTCATGCTCTTTGGCACATGGCATAAAACCACCAGGAAGTTACTTGCAGTGGGGTTGCAGAACAAGTGCAGAGCAACCAGTGGGGCTCTAACGATGCTCGTAAATGGGGTTCTGGTTTGCAGGAATCAGAAGGTTTTAATGTCTGAATTCTCTCATTAAGCCTCGTATTGCTTCATACACACGGAGAAGTGACTTCAGTGCTGGGCTGGTAGTGGGAAGAGCAAGGCAGGAGACATTTTAATGCTCTGTCCAGCTGTGCCTATTGCCAAGCCCCCAGACAGTGCCCCAGTGCCCGGCTTTGCCCTGGCATGGCAGAGCATCGGGAGCACCCCGGCATCCCAGCAACACAACCATCCCTTGCCCTTTGTCCTGCTGTGTCCCTCAGTGAGGAGCGAGGAGCCTGAGGCCTGCCCAGACCCAAGGTGAGGCACAGTGGGTGACATAGGTGAGGGAAAGCGCTGTTCTTCACAGGCACTTTGCTGCCCATTGGAGATAAAGCCACACTGAATAAACCCATGCAGCCTGCTCTGCACGGCTGCGTTATTTTCCCCGGATGAGTAACGCTGTTTTCCTGGAGCCTGCCGACAATATTTTCCCTTGGCAAAGGCTGTCCCTGGGATGCTGATGCCAAAACTCATTTGTATAGGTAGCCTTTTGTAGCCAGCCTGCCAGTGCTGGATAAACAGGGATGAGCACTCCCCCCACAGCAGAACGGACCCCACAAAGAGCCTCTTTCTGCTCAACCAGCCTCTGCTGGGAGCAGTGTGGGCTTTTCCTCCCCAGCCTCGCCGGGGGAGCTTCCAGTGGCCATGAGGCCAATAAAAACCGGAGGGAAACAAGGATCCTCCTGCATGCCCTGCCTTGGTGTGTGCCAGCCCAGCCAGCCACAGCCATGCCAGAGCATCCTGGTCCAGCCCCCCCGGCAGGAGGAGCCCCTTGGGAATGGCAAAGGCCAAAAACAGTGGTAAAAAGAGGAATAGCAGAAGGGCATAGGAGTTGGTTTGACACATTTCTGTGCTGCTGAGGGGTAGTGTGTAACTTGGAGCTGGGGTTGGGCTGTTGGAGAGATGGGGCTGGCTCTCACCATGGTGCACGGTCTAGAGCCAAAGGGATGATGCCCAATGATGCCACCTCCTTCCCAATGCTCAAATGCTCCCACAGGGCTCTCCAAGAGCCCCAACATCACCATCCCCGCTCCAACTCAACCAGCATGAGGGTCTTGGGGACCGTGTCATGTGGGAGCTCAGGACATGCATTGAGAAAAGGGGAGCAATGGAAATATCCACCAGAACTCCTCCTCTTGCATGGGAATCTGCTTTAGGAGCGTTTCTCTCAGCAAGGCTCGGAAAAACCCTGCTCTCAGCTGGTTTTAATGTGGGGGATACAGACCAGCAGCTGGGTGCCTGCAGGGCATCTGTCCTCTTTGCTGCCCTTGGTGTTTTGCAAGCCCCACTGCCTTGATTCCCCATGGCTTTCCATGCCTTCACCATACGTAGCATTTAACTTCAATTAAAATCACCATTAGGTGAACCTGCTGTTGCCACTGGGACATCAGTGCATGGCTCTGCATGGCTACAGGGGTTCAGCCCAGGAACAGGCTATATGGGCTGTAAGCACTGGGCACATTCCATGGTGTTGCTGGAGATTTTCCCCATTTTCCTGGCTGGAAAGGGCTGGGAGGCAGCCATGCCCCCACGCTCTGCTTGCTCCACAGCAGCCAGTGCCTGTGGCTGGGACAGCATGTCCCATGGAGCTGGTGGTGATGTGCTCCTCCTGCTGTGCGTGCAGAGGACCCTGCAGACAATGGATCACAGAGCTTCCCATTAACTGCTTTCCATTAATCCCAGTGCTGCTTATATGTACACAGGAGCACCTACTGCCCACCCTGCTGTGGAGGAGCACTGGTGGCACCCAAGCTGCTCACCTTTGGCTCTGCATTGGAATGCTGTGCCAGGCACTGACCTGAGTGCAGAAGAAGGCCTTGGAGGACAAAGCTCCTGCAGCACAAATCCTGCTGCTCCCAGAGCCAGAGCTCATCAAACTGGTCATGGGGCCTGCTGGGTTTTATGCCAGTAAAAAGGGAGGGTGGGAGGCAAAGGAAAGAGGAGGGAACCTCATGCACGGCCAAGCGTGGTGACAGCGGCAGCCTGTGCTGCTGCTGAGTCCTGGAGCGGGAACATCTGAAGGGATGGATTTGGCACAGCAGCACTGCTGGCACACCACGAGGAACGTGAATTTGCATCCACCCAAACACCAGCGTGGAGCAGGGAGCAGCTGGGATCACACCATTAGATGGGGCTATAGCTAAAGAATTGGGATTTGTAAATTACATTTTGGGCTCCAGGCAGGACTCCTCCAGGGGCAGTGGTAAGTATTGGCCATCTCTGCCTTGGCTTCCCCATCTGCCATGGCAGGGGTGAATGCTCCTGGGATGCAGAGCCATGGCAGGAGAGCTCATGGGAAGCTGTTGGTGGGACAAGATACCAAACTGCCCACTCCCTACAATGCAAAGTTTATCCAGCCCAGCTCCCCTGTAAGACCCCTTATTTTTCCCTGGTGCACGATCTAGATGATAGAAATGGGAAAACCCCCTGGTAACAGCACATGCCCGGTGCTCATCTGCCTATGGGCTCCTTTTGGCTTATGGAAAGATCCAATCTCACCAATTTCTGAGCTAAACCAGAGTGTCAGAGCTGCTGGTACTGGCTGAACACTGAGAAAACAAAAGTCATCCTGCAGGCTTTGACGCTCCAAAATGATTTCAAGCCTAGTGATCACCAGGAGCATCAGCATCCTCATGGCACTTGACAGGGGACGAGAAACGGCACAGGGATTGCCAAGACAAGCAGCAGGGAGACCTCTTTGCAACAGGGTCAGCCCATCTCTATGCTCATGCAAGCTCAGACAACTTCACAGTGCATGAAACAGCTCTTGGAGCCAAAGAGCTGGGCTGGTCCTTGCCCCAGCAGCATTAGCATCTCTCCAGCGCCCTATGGTTGTTAATGGATTGTAAGCCGTAAAGCCAATCTGCTGCATGCCACCAGGCTACCAGACACATCCCCCTCAATATTCCTTACTTTCCATAAGTGACTTCTTTTATTCCCAGTTTCTCAGTGAATTGTAACCTTTTGCCCACAGATTAGTGCCCAATGCAATGCTCCCAGCTTCATGGGATGGGACCAATGGACATGCCCATCTTTTCCCAGCCCAGATCTGCACTCACCTGGTCACCATCAAGGCAAGCACGGCCTCCTCCCTGCACACACACATTCTGCAAAGCAGAAATTCACTTTGTAGCCCTGCAAATTACTACCTAACCAGTGCTTTAGCTCCAGCCCTTTCCGCCTTTGAGGACACAAGTGGCCAGGAATAGCTGCCTGCTTTCTGGTCCCATGGCTGCTGCTTCTGGGCAAAACACAGAAGAACCCCTTTATTCATCAAAATTGACAAGGAAATGCCATAGGTTTCAGATGTATTTGTGCCACCCCATCCTGAGCCAGAGCTGGTCACAGCAGATGCTGTGAGTGCAATAGAGGTACAGGGAAGGGGAAAGCCTCAGCAGAGGGAAAATGAAGTCTCTCCCTTACCTTAAGCAACAATGCTCTTTAAAGGTTGCCTTACAAGCAGTAGGAGTTGTTCTCACTTGTTTAAGTGCCTGGTGGACAATCCTGGGCAGCTGCTGCCCTCCCAGCAGCGGGTGATGCTACAGCTCATGGAAGCAAACATTGCATTTCCTATGGAATTGTGCACTTAAAAAACCCTAAAACCATACTGTTGAGGCTGAACTTTAATGTCTTTTTTACACCAAGAGAAGGAAAACAAGAGCAGCTTCAGCTCTATTTCGGGGGGGGGGGGGGGAAGAGATGCCCTCCAAGTGCTGCAGGGTGAGCATCTTCCCTTGAGGAGGGTATGCAGCGGTACCTGTGCCTACAATGCAGGAATCAACAGCCGGAGGAGAAGTGTCCATCAGCCTTAGAGATCAATTTGAGACACTAAGGGGTTCCAGTTTTCAAAGCTTTTCAACGTTTGGCTTGCTAAGGCACAATGCTTATCACACAAGTCAGTTTGAGCAGGGCAGGTCACTGCCAAAAAGCAGTCATGGTGGGAAAACCTCAGCCACAGCCTTTGCTTGTACCTGCAGCCTGGGCACTGGGGGGTTTCCAGAGCACCAGCTTGTCCAGAACATTATTTACAGACTTCATTTGTGGTTTTTCTTAGTTGAACATTTAACCCCAAAGGAAACCAGAGGAAAAGCCACAATGCTGTCAGAAAGGGATGGGATCTTGGCAGTGCTCACAGCAGGCCACCTCATGTTAACTGTGGGAATAAAGCCATTTAGCCAGGCTGAGAAGAAGGAGTCAGGCCCTCAACCTGCACCCAAACCCACTCTTCACCCCCAGCACCCAAAGGAAAGGATATTGCAGAGCAAGAGCCACCAGGAACTGTCTCCTGGCAGGATAGAGCAGCCTGGCCAAACGCTGTGTTGCTTTGTCAGGGGTAGGCACACCAGTGCCATACCCAGGCTCATGGGATATTGCCCAGGTTAACACCAGTTACCAAAACCCATCCTTTTCCACCTATTATAGAGTATAAATGGTGGGATGCAGACCAAACCAAGGAAGGAGGAAGCTGTCAGGGCCAGCAGCACATGCACCCGGCTGAGGGGGCTGAGCAGGAAATGAAATAGGAAGCAGAGACAAAGAATATCTGCAACATCCCAAAACCGCTTCCTGCACGCAGGGAGTCAGGAAACATGGATGGGAGAGATGCCAGCACAGGCTCAGGAGGGCCAGGTCCCCACACAGCCTCCAGGGAATTAGATTAAAGCATGGGGCAATGGATGGAGACACACAGCCTGCATCCACAGTAAAAATTGCACCTGGATTTGGGGATGACAAACACCTTGGAAAACAAGAGGACCTGAGTCTACCTCCCACCCACAGCAGCAAAGCCCTTCCCAGCAGCCTGGTGTGAAGTCAGCCACCATCAATACAACCAATACCCTCTGAGCCCATGAGGACCCTCATTGTAACACCCTCTGCTTTATGGCAAGAGGAACACAGAGAGACGGGTTACCTATGGCCTGAGAAATACCATGCAATTTCAACCCAAGGGGCAGAAAGTCCAGAGCCTCAAGAGATGCTTTACAGTTGCCTGTAGCAGGGAGGTGGTGGCCACCCAGTGTGGTTCACTGCATCCAACAGCACCAGGTGACATTGCACATGCCCCAGAAGCACTGCTGACCAATGCACATTGGTGTATTTGGGCAAACCATAGGTAAGAGTTTTCCTGCTTCAATAGAAATGTTTGGATTTAGCCAGTACTTTCCTTTCCCGACCCCACAACCCATTTGCTGTGGGCAGTACCTGTGGCTGGAGAGCCCTGCTGCACTACAGATATGTGATCATTGCATATTTAAATGTGTGTTGTTGGAGCATCTTTCTGAAAGCCTCTATTCTGCAAATGGAACTAAGAAAAATTATGAATCCTTTTCCCCTATATTCAACTTCTCCTCATTTTATGGGGTAGTCATTTGGGGTTTCTTCTGTTTCATGTGGCTGGTGACCCCCTGCTCATTGGGGTTTGTGAAATAAGCCTTTTCCTATCAGATTACAGAGCTTCTTTTAATTTATTCCTGTTCCTAACCAGGTTTGATTTACTCAGAGCCCTTGTGCTTCACTGGTGGCCAAATGCACTGAACGCTGATGTGATGCTGGGAGCATCTCACACATGCAGGATGCTGTCATCAAAGACAGCAGGAAACAGGACAAACCTCTGACAGGGAATATGCCTTTTCTTCCCCTGATCTGTTTGACAGTAGATGGTTAATGCCCGTAGATGAAAGCGCTCCCTCAGACAGCTCCCTAGTTAAGCATGGTTGTGCATGTGATTCCTCCTGTCCCCATACATGCGACACGGGAAGCTGATGAATCTGTGGGAATTATTTAAATCACCCACATCCTAAGACCTAAATACCCTGAGACAAGCAAAGAAGCATTAATAACTGCAACGTCCTGGCATATTCCCAGTGTTGCTACCGTACAGTGAAATACTAATAGATCAATAATGGTTAATATTTTAGCTAATTAAAATGGGGGAGTTTATTAAGAGTTAATCTATCAGGAAGATGACAAGATTACAGCACCGTCAGAAAACCAGCGCATTACAGGTGCCCTCATGCAAATACTTGGCTGTGCTTTCCTGTAATGGCATAAAGCAAGAAGGAGGCTGCTCTTGATGGCAACTCACAGCAGCGTTGCAGCAGGAGGGTCACAGCTTAGCTCTGAGGGAATGAACCATGGCAAGGGGGTGGGATCTGCTGTAAACAATCTCAGCTGGAGTGAGAGATATGACATTTCAGCTGCTCGGTTTTGCCCAAGCTATTGGCCAGGAGGTGACAAGCTGATGAGATTTGCTGCTTTCTAAATCATAGAATCACAGAATGGTTTGGGTTGGAAAGGACCTGAAGATCATCCAGTTCCAACCCACCTGCCATGGGCAGGGATGTGTCACACTAGATCATGTCACCCAAGGCTCTGTGCAGCCTGGCCTTGAACACTGCCAGGGATGGAGCATTCACCACTCCTTTGGGAACCCATTCCAGTGCCTCATCACCCTTACAGTAAAGAACTTCTTCCTTGTATCTAACCTAAACTTCAACTGTTTCAGTTTGAACCCATCACCCCTTGTCCTATTGTTACCCCCTCAGCAGCATCCTTGTAGGCCCCCTTCAGACACTGGAAGGCTGCTGTGTGGTCAAAATACTCTGTTTTTCCTTCACACAGTAAGCAGCACAGAAAGAGGATCATCATGTATAAGTCCAATTTCTAAGTCTAAAGATACAGTTGACCCCAGAGGTATTACTCGTCTCTAGTATATAAGCCTGTCATATTTACCCCTAAGGTACCCAGAGATGCATACAAGTGGGACAAAAAGAAATGAACCACAACTGATAGTCCCTAAGGCTTTACCCAGTGGCCAAAGGATACGTCAAAGTTTCACCTCTAAGAGTAACTCCTAAGGGCTCATTTTAAACCTTTATTATTGTAATATTCAAAACCCTGATACCCGGTTTGTGCTCTGCTAATACTGTGTGCACCCAAGGAATACCTTTGGCTCTGAAGGATCATAGCCCCATCTGCCGCCGTCAGTGAAAGGGCTCTGAGGTCCTCAGGGTCCACAGGGGAAGGAAATCCTGGAAACAGGAACTTTCAGATGCAGTTTGCTCTGCTACATCCCCTATGCATGTGAGGAACAGGAGGAGTCCCAAGCTGCATGAAGACCAGCAGGTCCTGGATGCCTGTCATGCAGAGAGGACCTAACTTTGCTACTGGTCCCAGTGGTGCTGGGCTGGGGGGAAAACGGGTGCAGATGAGCACTTCCCTGCTTGGTCACTTGGCAGGGGGAGTTTGGCATTTACAGTTTCTAAATAAGACTGAAAGTCTTCCTTTCCATTCCTCTTTTGCATCGCAAGGGACATTATGATGCTCTCCATTAGCCCTGACACTCTGCCAAGGGTGTGCTGGAGCTGGGCTGGGGAGGAGATGGGCTGCCCCAGCACCAAACAGGTACTCTTACTGCTCCATCTTACTCTGAGATTCAGTGGTTTGGTGTGGGGCTGCACTATCCATTGGGTGGGCACTTACTGCCTTTGCTTGATGAGGACAGCAAAGATGCTCTTCTCACACAATGAATGCCAAATCCCAGTTGCAGCTCCCATCTTGGGGTTGGGCTCCCCATGGGATGCGGTGACAGGGTGATCATCCCAGGAAAATGAATCAAAACCCAGTGCATTTACAGCCCCAGGAGGGATGTCCAGGACCACACTATACACACCCGAGCCACCCCGACCCATCTCCTGCATCCTCATGTGGCCCAATCACCATTGCCCTTCCCTCTGTGCCAGTGTCCCACCTCCTCCTGAAACATCCTCTCCAGGCCCCTCTGTTCACACCCATGCGCCCAACCACTCCTCCCCTTACCCAATGCCTGCACCAGGGTGGGATGCTGGGATGCTGGGATGCTGGGATGCTGGGATGCTGAGCTGCCTGATTGTACCCAGTGCTGCTCTTTACCCAGATGATAAAAAGGAGGCAGAGGAGGCTGGAGTCCTGGTGAAAAATACGAAGGCAGCAAAGTGTCGTTATAGCCACAGCACCAAGTTATTAAGGAGAGGCAGGGAAAGGTAACATCTTTTATAGGACCAATTTATAGTGTTGGAAAAACAAGCTTACAGGCACAGGCACCCTCTCACAGGAGGATGTATGTGCTTCCTCTCGGGCAACATCCATTAAAGGGATGTATTTGGATGGGATTGTGAAGAGCAGCAGCACAGAACCCAAAAATAGACATGACAATGCTTCTTTCTGTCTGGCTCAGCTCATGCAGGAGTACCTGCTGCTGCTCCTCTAGTAACTTGCCTAAGGAGAGATGCTTTCCTCCAGCCCCATATCCGCCTCCATCCCAAAGCTGTCCCAGCACAGTAGACTCAGGCTGTGGAGCCATTCCTGTCATCCAGTTCAGTGCTGTCCTTTTATTTCTGGATACTTTGTACAAACCATATACCCCTCACATAGCTTCCACGCTTCTTATCTCCACTTATCAGCATTTGCATTGAGTGTGTAAATTCAAGTGATGGCCATAGCAGGAAATTTCACAGCCCAAGAGGCTGAAAAATGCCCAGAGAAAACCCAAATCACAAGGCAGAGAAACTAGGAGGGAGGTGATGGGGCTAAATTCTGATTTAGGAACTCAGGCAGACAACTGTGCCACAGGGTGGAGGTGGAACGGGGAAGAGGCTGGGAAGGCAGGGGATAAGCAGCACAGTGCAACTGCAGGTCCTTGAAGGGGACCATAGACCCCTGAGGTGACACCTAGCTTTCCTCTGTTGCACTGAGATGCACAGTCTATTTCATGCTGTTTCTCCTAATTCTGGTCCGTGTCTGTGATCCCTGGCCCATCGTTGTTGTCACCATCAGGATGAGCCACCCCTGACCCAGCACACAGCAACACCTCGGCCGTGCTCCTGCATGAAAGACTTGGCACGCTCCCTGCCACACTCGGGTATGCCAAATCCTCTCTCCTTTGATTTGTTTCAGACACACCAGCCATAAACCTCAGCCTCTGGCCTCGTGGTTTTGTTTGATGAGAGCGGCTCAGAGGAAGGAAAGGATCCAGCTTTCACTGTGCTGGGCAGCCTCAGCACGTCTGCTGAGCAAACACCCTTGGTCTCCACAGCCCTTCGCCTCCTCCTTTCCAGCCCTGGTTGCCAGTTTGTCCCAGTGAGGTACCAGCACTGGGTGCTCTGCTACAGATGCAGTGGACTTTGGCATCACTCAGTGCCCAGCAGCACAGTGGCCAGAGCTGAGCAAGGAGGGTGTTGGGGTAGCTGCCACCCTCAGAAGCACCAACAAAGGGCAAATTCCTGCAACAGCATCCCCCAGGGCTCAAGGTATTCCACACAGTTGGAAATGGAGCCCTGTGTTCTGCTAAATCACTTCTTGCCCTGTGCTCAGGCACTGTATTGCCTCTCTGAATTGACTTTGTACACCAAGCAGCTTTCCTTCTGCGAGTCCTATATCCCCAGTTCTTTTTGTCTTATAAGAACAGAAAACTGCCCAAAGTGCCCCTGTGCGCACCAACTCCTCACTGATTCCTTAGTATCACTGCTCTGAGCAGAGATGCAAAATGGACAGGAGCAATTTTCAACTGCTTTTTAGCAAAGTAATCAATCAAAGATTTCTTTTTCTCCCTTTTCCTGCTTCCTCAACCTGTAAAATGCTCATTCTTTTCTGAAGCACTGAGATGGGGGAACAAATGGAATCTGAGGGAGCCGTTGGCTCCTTCAATGGGGTCCAGATTCAGTCCCTTAGGCCGAGTGAAGCTGCACAGCCCCATTGCCTGTGAGCCAACAATCACATGTAAAACACATGGCTCTTCAATACCTGACCTTGTCTGCCCAAAGGACTTTAATCTCTTATTTCTTGCAAGTCCTGCTTAAGACAAGGCAAAATGAATGTGGCTGGAGAGCAGGATGTGGCTGGGTCCTTGCCCGCATCCTTGCCTTGCTGCTAGAGGAGTAGCTGCTCTTCATCAGGGACTGTAGACATAGGACAAGGAGTGATGGGTTTAAGCTTAAACAGGGGAAGTTCAGGTTGGATATAAGAAGTTCTTTACTGTGAGGGTGGTGAGGCACTGGCAGAGGCTGCCCAAACAAGCGGTGAATTCTCCATCTCTAGCAATATTCAAGGCCAGGTTGCACAGAGCCCTTGGTGACATGGTGTAGTGGGAGGTGTTCCTGCCCATGGCAGGTGGGTTGGAATTGGATGATCTTTAGGTCCTTTCCAACCCAAACCATTCCATGGATCCATGATTTTACAGTAAGGCAGCAGAAATCTGTTTCTCACCTCTAGCATGGTTCCAGCATCACTCCTCTAGGACTAAGAAGAAGTCTTAGTATAGGATAACCCTTTTTATTACGCTGGGAAGCTGAAGCATTCACCCAGCTTGAGTTGTCTTCACACAGCCGATGCTCTTTGAATTTTTCCAGTGGCCAAGTGGAAGAAACCAGCCTGGTTGCTGTCACTCCCATGGCATCCTGTGGAATCCCATGGATCCTGGTGCAGCCCTCGGATGGTTTTTGCTTCAAGCATCCCATTGTGGTGACCGTTGTGCTGCTGATGAAAGGAAATTTTCCCTTATGAAGCACACAGATTAAAGCAGTTCTGCTCAGTGACAGATTTATCCTGGGACAGCCTGAAAAAGGCAGCACTGCCTTTCCATTTTCATCCACAAAACATGCAGAATTTACCAGCCTGCCCCACGGATGCTCTGCCATCAGCTGCAATTTTGACTGGTGTCTTTCTTGTACCTACACAGAAGCCGTTTGTGCAGTTAAAACAACTTAAAAGGAACATGATGGGGGTATTTTAACAATTGTCTGCATAGGTGAAGGTGGGAAGGGAGTGACTGAGCTGGTAAGGGGATGGCTGACCTCTCAGCTGAGGCACAGGGCTGAGAACTGAGCTCTGCTTCTCACCCCTCAGATGAAATGGAGCAAGCCACCTCATCTTAATTGTGTCCAGTCCAGACAGTGGTATCCGTATTGTCCCCAAATAACTAGGGCACATTACACATTAATTAGCTCATGCTTTGTGCCTAGAAATCGCTGTCATATTAACAACAGTTATTACATCCCTCTGCCAGTGGGACACTTCCCTGTTGCTGCTGCTTGCGGGTGAGGGTAAAGGAATCTGGATGGATATGAAAAAGGGACCAAGAAGCCTCAGCTCATTCTTAAGGCTGCTTTTCTACCACTGAAATGCTGTGTAACCTTGGAGAATAATAACAGCAACTGATAATAATAAGCCTTTCACACAGGGAAGTTATGAAAAATTGAGCTGCTGCTGTACAAAATAAATACAAAGGACGCTAGCTTGAAGGGGAGTTAAAGCGGTCAGCTCGGATGTGACACAGCCTCACAAACCCCCAGCTTCTAGCATATTCTCTCAGCATTTCCTTGGTGGCTTTAAAGCATCCTTTTAGCCCTTTCCATCGCTGCAGCTGCAGCCAGCTTCACGCACGCTCCAATACCCTGGGAGGCAGCATCCCTGCAATCCAGCCAGCAGCTCAAGAACAGATGTTAACGTTGAATTTGCAGCCTGGCGTCGCATCGCAGAAGGTTTGCAAGGGCATCACTGGGCTGCTGGGGAGGGCAGAATATCACCCTCTTCTCCTTCTCTTTTCCGCCTGCCTGAAATGAGGTCTAGATATTGAACATCTGCTTAACGTACCAGTCAAGCAGGGACACGCTCTCCTCCTTGTTTATTGCAAAGCCACAGTTGCAGAAAGCCTAGTTTTGATGTATAGCCTGGAGACACGCACGTGGCTCTGCCTTCCCAGATGGAGCTGCAGTGGGGCAGGGAAAGAAAAGCAGCAGTAAGAAATATGGGGATGCAGGGTATGGCACAGCATCCATGGAATAACTGAAGCCATCCGGTGGTGTTTGTTATCCATTGGTACCCACAGAGCCGGGTGCCTGCTGCCTGCCCTGGCTGTGCTAGCCCCGGTCTTCCATTTGCCTCTGTATTCTAAAATCAAAGCCTGGCATCTCTGAGGTACAAAGACATTCACTGATCACAGTGGAAATACAGAAGCAAACAGCAGTGCCAATTTCACGTATCAAAGTGTACTGATAAACAGAGAGTAAATGGCCCATTGCATGCTAATTACCCATGAGAATCCACTAACTGTAGTTAAAAAGTATATTTTTGATATCATACTCTTCAACTGTTGCTGGCTGATTGCACTTAAAATCCTCAGCCAAAGGTGTTGGCTCCTCGTCAAATAAACCCATTACAGCAGCTGACATCAGCATCACGTATCCCTGTACCCATCGGAGATACAGGGACCAACACAGGACACCGAGGATATATCTAATGCCAAAACTGCACTAGGACTCTTCATTGAATAAAACATGCTTGCTTAGCTGCCCTTACATACGGTGGCTGTATTCCCCATTGTTTTAATCTGACCAGCAGTGTAATACCATTATGTCTAGGCTAGCACGTAAAGCAGCAGCAGCGGTGCTGAAAGCAGATTTTCTCTCCTGCACTCATCTCCGAGCTGCCCAGGGGAGCCCTTCGCTATGGTCCCACCTGGATTCCTGCTCTGCCAACAGCAGTCTCTTCCAGCTTTCACAAGACCTGTAATAGGAGGAGGGAGCGTTTGGGGGCTAAACCCCTCATTCCAAGGTAAAGCTCACACAGTGGTTGGTGGCTCTTGCAAGGAGTAAGAGCCCTCTGAGCACCGCTGCAAAGGTATAAGAGCAGCAGCCCCATTTTTAAGAGAGAAAAGGGAAGTCCTGAAGTGACATTACTTGCCTAAAACTGTTGAGAAAGTCATTCTCAGGACAAGACTGGGAAAGGGAAGCCTGCTCCTGGGCTCACTGGGTGAGTTTGGGTGTTTGTCTACCCACTTGTGCCTGCATTTCAGGGCAGCCCTTCCCCAGTCCTCATCTTCTGCTTCTTTGTGTCTGAACCACGCTTCTGCTTCACCCTCTGGTTTGTTGTACTTGGTTCTGGGTTTATTTGATACAGAAACACCTCCAACACGCTCTTTCTCAACCCATGAAGCAGCAGTCATAACCGTGGCATTGTATAAGCACCGACAGGTTGCTTGGTTTGACTTTGGCTGCCTCCATCCAACCAGAACTCAGCATCTCACTAAGTTTTACTCATGAGCTGAGATTTGGCACTTTGGTCCCAGCATCCATGGGATGTAGCAACAGGCACTGTCTGAATCTTTGCATTATTGGTATAAAGCAGCAGCATCTCATCATAACTAAGCCAGCTGAAGAAGTGAGCGGTGCAAGGCTGCACCCTGCGGATGACAGGAGCACCTTGGTGTTAATAAAGGCAGCTCTACATGGTTCCAAATGGCTTCCTGAGGACCTTGTCTGCTCCCTGTTCATCTTGCTTAAAAGCAAGCTCCAGACAGTGACCAGTATTCCTCCCTCTGGCAGAGCCTGCCTAAGCTGTTCCCAGGAAGAAGAGCAGTATGGATGTCATGGGGAGAAAGAGAGAAATAAAAATGAGTGGGAGAAACACGGATATAAAACAGGATTTCAGAGCTCAGGAATCACAAACCCAGCCCACAGCATCCCACGCTATTTCCCAGTACCTGGCAGGTGATGTTTTGCCATGTAAGCCACGGGTGGGCTTGCCTTGGGCACTTGAAGAATTTCTTCCTCATATCCAATCTAAACTTCCCCTGTTTAAGTTTGAACCCATTACCCCTTGTCCTCTCAGTGCAGTCCCTCATGAAGAGTC
>JASSUY010033721.1:0-14098 GCA_032466535.1 Forpus xanthops
ACAAGGGGTAACGGGTTCAAACTTAAACAGGGGAAGTTTAGATTGGATATAAGGAAGAAATTCTTTAGTGTAAGGGTAGTGAGGCACTGGAATGGGCTGCCCAGGGAAGTTGTGAATGCTCTATCCCTGGTGGTGTTCAAGGCTGGATTGGAGAGAGCTCTGGGTGGCATGGTTTATTGTGAGGCATCCCTGCCCCTGGCAGGGGGGTTGGAACTAGATGATCTTAAGGTTCTTTCCAACCCTAACTATTCTATGATTCTACGATCTAGGAGGACAATTGGAAGCTAAAGGCCAGTGGCAAAGCACAATGATTGAGAGATGGAGCTACCATATTCTGAGAAGAGACTAAAGGGCTGGGTATCAACTTCAGAGTAGAGAAGGCTGAAAGATGACAGGCAGGTTTAAAATTCATGAAGGCAGAGTGTAAGGTGAATGCAGACCTGCTGTTTACTAAATCCCACAACAATGGAAACAGAGGGCAGCCAATGAAAGCAGTAGGAGGTAAGCTTAAAATAGCCAGAAGAAAGTACTTCTTTACACAGCACATATCAAACTTTTGGAACTTGCTGCCACAGGAGGATGTTTATGTACACCTATAGAAAAAAATTTCAGACACATTCTCCTCCTTATTCCTTTTTGTGGGTTAACTTAAGCATCTCAGTGCTCAGACCATTTGTGATACCTGATGCAGGAGCCTAACTCTCCTCTGTCTCATTGCTGCCCAGCATCTTCAACTCTTAGCTTGATATTACGAATTTAGTGTCTAGGAGTGTGTTCTTTGGAGCATTATAGCACTACCTGCCACATTGTCTGACAGGTTTTGTTCAGTATCTGCCTTTTTTGCTTATGGAGATACACAAACAGGCACATCAATTTCTTTTCCAGGAAAGAAGTTTCTGCATTCAAGTGAAGCTAAGCTGGGAAAGAGAGGCAATTCACAAATGTGTGTGATAGGTATCTTAAAACAGGTGGCAGGAGATAGAAATGACTAGAAATTGTGATTTGCAAGCCTGTCATTTTAGTAATGATACTCTCTGAGATTATGGCAAGACTAGATGGGAATTCATCTTCTACCATTAATAAAGTATGAACTTCTGATCATAACACATTCTACAGCTGGTGGAGTGTGAGGTTTATGGTTATCTTTCTTCATTAGTTCTTTCTTTGTCACAGTATATGTTGATGAGAGAATATAACTTCAAATTTTTTTGGCTTACAAGCAGGAAAGAAAAAGTGACCTCTGACCTGATTTTGTTTCTTCATTGCCGTTGATCCTAAACATACAAATCTGTGACACAGACCCAAGATGAAGAAATTTATATTTATTTTAACAAGATAAACAATTTTCTTTATTCTGGTATCTTTTGCACAATTAATCATTGTTATCACAATTTCAATTATGATTTTTGATTGTCGTGATAAAGGATGTTGAAATGAATGTCAGTAATAGACATCAGAATAAAAATAATTATGATGGTGATATCACAACATCTTAGATTCCAATTTCAATTTGAATCATCCGTCTGATAAATTCTATATTGATTTTAATGGCTGAAGAAGGGCAGAGAGAGGACTCAAGTATCCTATAAAGAAATAATTAAGTATTATGAAAATAGTATGATTGAAACCAGTAGATCTTTCTCCTGCAAAGCCCTGGCTAGTAGCATGGTGCTGGCTCACTTCGTTTCCAGCTGCTAGATTTCACTAAAAGAAGCTAAAAATAAATTCAATACTTTCCTAAAATGACTTTCCCATGTAAGTAAGTGCTGCAGTTGCCATAGGGATAATATCACAAATGGGAAACAGTTCATGTAGTGGTAAATAAGCACGGTGGTGGCAAGTTGTCCATTTGAGCATGTCTCAAATAAGAAATCTCTCATATTATATATATATTTTTTTTTTTTAAGGGGAGGGGTGTGTGTGTGCTTAAAAAAAGAATCCTTGATGTAGTCTGCAGTAGTGCAAATCACTGAATGAAGATTTTCACAGATGTGGGCAGCTGTGCAGATGCAAGACAGTTACTACATATGCTAAGTGCTTCAATGCCTAATGGTAGGACATCTTCCACTGAAAATGAATAAAAATGTTGAAAACATCTGTAAATTCTATGAAAATGAAAACATCATTGTGTTCTTGCATTTACTGTTTGTTCAGTGAGCCTGGAGCTGTCCAGCCCATCCTTATTTTTCCTTATCCTCTGGAACACATTAACTGACTGAATTCTGGAAGTACATTTTTTGCCTTATAACATCCATTTATTTTGAAAGTCTATAGAGATAAACACAAAGATGATTGACAAACCAATGGGCTCCCTTTCCAAGGTTTCTTCATAATGTTCTCCATCACAAATTTTCAAATGTCAGATGGTATAAAAAAACAGTGACTTCACTGAAGCTGATACTACTGTCCTGATTTACAGCAAATAGTAATATAGCCTCAGCACTCAAGCTTTTTATTCTCTGCTCAACCTAGAATAGAAAGCAAATAGCTGGATAAAAAATACCATGGAAACAAGGAAGAAAAAACAACAAAACTCTAAACTAAATCCTATCAAGAATCAATTTGGAAAAAAAAAAGAAGAAAAGCCAGATTGTCTGAATTTAAAATAGAATTCACTGGGATTCTGCAACAAGATCATTTAAATGCAAAATATTATGATAGTTTCTGCTTTTTTTTTCTTATTTTTTTCTTTTATGTGCCTTCAGTAAATGTCTGTGGGCTCTATCTTTTAAGACAGTTTTACCAGTCTTACAAAGTCATTACCAACTTGCTATTCTGAAACCAGTTTCAAAGTGGTCCCTTTCCCACACAATTCTTTGTCATTTGCTGGATCAAGCCCTATGAATTAACTTCTGACAACACTGCTGTGACAACAGCTTTTTCTTTGGATCTGTTGCTCACTTGTTTACTCAGATAAAAAGTTGAAATGTAGGTTTTCCCCTGAAGTATGCCATATCCACTCTGTACTATATGTATATTTACAGAGAGAGTAGTGGAGCTCAGGCTGACCACAGATGTTAACCAAAAAACACTTTCTCTCTTTAAATTCCTGTTTGGGGTTTAAACTGCTCTGTGCAATATGAGGCCCCTAGCAAAGGATGAGTGCTTGAACATAATACCTGAATTCCAGTGTACTGCTCTATGAGCAGAACATACTAGGTTTTGCGTAAACCCCTCTGTCAAGACAGAATTAAGTTAGATGAATCATTCAGTGTCTTCCTTTATCTAATCTCAATTAAACCAATATTATCTGGGACTATGTAGCTGGCCAAACCCACCAGATAATCAAGCCCTCTGGATTCTGAACCACAGAGCAAAAAATAACCATACTAACTTGAAAATTTGAGATTTTTTCCCAACCTTTCCACGTCCAGTGTTCAATGCCTAGTGTTTAGGAGAGAGTGAGCTTTTAGAAGTGGATATCTAAATGGTATTTTGGTCAGATTATCACCAGGGCTGCTAGAACCCCGTGGACCAGTCTGGATTTAGAGTGAGATATATCTCTCCAGCTTTTAACACAAAAGATTCTTATATTGCACTAATCACCTTGCTTCACTTTATCATCAACAGGAGAAATTACATTAGATGGGCTGAATTAATCTGGTTATTTTAGACATGTACTCAAGCATGAGATAAATAAGGTGAACTGTGCTCTGAATATGACTATTTATCTTCTTTGGTTATAACTGAAATCTTGAATGAGCAACTCAGATGTGTACATTTACATGACAGACGTCTGCATTTGACCAGATGAATATCACCTTGGCTTCTCATACTGTCCTTGCAAGCAGTCAGCAATCACTCTGAACTTAGTTTTTCTGCAGTTACCATGCTGCTCTTCCGAAGACAATGCCAGAAACTGCCTCAGGAAGAGCTCAGAAGCCTTACAAACTACTAAGCTACAAGGTGTAGTAGGACCCACTCACAGACCAGGTGTGCTGGACACAAAGAAAATGCTGCTGGTCAGCTCTAGGAATAACACCAGAGCTGCCTCACACTCTTCTTCATGTGCCCCTGGTGGGCGCGTCCTGTTTTCAGCTGGGATAGAGTTCCCCAAAAGAGACTGTTAGGATTTAACCCCAGAAGGCAACTAAGCACCATACAGTTACTCCCTCAGTGCCCTCCCCCCTGGCCCCAATGGGATGGAGAGGAAAACTGTAAAAAAAGTAAAAGCTCATGGGTTGAGATAAGAACAGCTTAATAACTGAAATAAAGTACAACAATAATAATCAAAATAACTACAGGAAATAGAAAGAGAGGAATAAAACCCAGTAAAAACAAGTGGTGCACAATACAGTTGCTTACCACCCACGGACTGATACCTAGCCTGTCCCCAAGCAGTGACTGGTCCCTAATGCCAGTCAGATTCCCCCAGTGTATATGCTGGGCATGACATGCTGTGGTATGAAATACCCTTTTGGCCACTTTGGATCAGGTATCCTGTCTCTATTCCTCACTGGAAGAGCATGAGATAGTGAAAAGTGTGTGATTAGGGTAAGCGCTACTTAGCAACAATTAAAAACATAATACGTTATCAACATTTTTCTTACACTATATCAAAAACACAGCACTGAAACAGCTGCTAGGAAGAGAATTAACTCTATCTCATCCAAAACCAGGACAGGTAAGTAGCATTAATGGACAGCCATTGCAGTATATATGGCAGAAGAAAGGCAGCCCCATCGGTCCATATGGGTATCCTTTTTTTCAGAGTCTAGTGCCTTGTGTGTTGCTTCTTACTCTCCTTCCCCTTCCCCTATTCATGTCCTTCTGCTTAAATAGCTAATCACCCAGTGCGAGACATCATATTGATTACTCACAGAGTGACCTTCTTGAGAAGTGATAGCATGTTTCTCCATGAATGCTTTAGTATTTTATATACGTTGGAATAACATTGACAGAAGAGCTGGAGAACACTTCTGTCTGGAACAGCCTATGATGTAGTCCTATCAGACACTGAAAGGTGGAATTTGAAGCAAAAAATTATTCAAATTCTTGTCTTCCACCCCTTCTATTCCGAGCAATAAGGTATTGATCAAAAGAAATAGTCGTTTTGTGCCTGTGCTTTTTAAACCTTGTGCTTTGTGTCTTTCACTTTATCACAAGTAGCTGGAAATGAAATGTACTGGAAATGTCAAGAATAGGTGGTTTCAATATTTCAAAACTACTTCTAGTCAAAAAGAATTTTGGAAGTTTTACTTTTGGCTAAAATTGTAAGAAGATATTGACCTAAATGTACAATGATCATTGCTTGTCCCGGAGGTGTGTTTTTCAATGAAAAAAATACTTGACAAAAATATGATCCAACTGTCCCATCCCTCTGTCTAGTATTGTGGCCAAATGAGCAATATAATCCAATATAGAGACTGAAGGTAGAGCTGATCGTTATAACACTGCAGAAGACCTCAGAGTGGGCAGAAAAGCAGAACAGACCTTTTATAAAACTTAGAGTTTTGAAAAACCAGAAAGCTTATTGCAATCAGTTGTCTAAATATCTCATGAAATTCTGTAAAGCTCTTTCTGTGGCCGGATCCATAGAGCAATATTTGGAAGTAACACTAATTTGGAAGAAAAATAGTGTTCAGATAAGCGTTAGATTCCATATTTTATTACATTTTTATGTATATAGATATATATATGGAGTGTATATATGCATAACTGCATATATGGCTATATGTACAGTTTTATATTAACCATGACTAGAATATTTTGCCTTATGTCATGCATGCTCTCTTTCTGTTTATGTGTATAAACACGTGTATACATAAATATTCACACAAACACATGTATAAAAATATTGAACATGGGACTCAATTTAGTAGGCCAGTATTTCTGGGGGCTCGTGGAGCTTGTCTGACAAAAAAAAGGGAAGAGTGGATTTGGTAGGAGGCTTCCCAGACTGATCAAAGATGCTTTAAGCTAGACGTGTCAAGGGAGGGGGGCATCAATCCATCCCAACACACCCAGTTAGTTGCCAGCACCTACAGTAAATGCTTGGAGCAATGTAGAGATATTTCAGCTGCTCCAGCCAATAAGCCAATTTCAATTGGAGCGCTCCTCAGATACATCTATAAAACACCTGTAGCATGGGGAACAAATAAGAGGAATTGAAGATGTGTGCTTGTCTACGGGGGTATGAAATCATAGGCATCACAGAAACATAGTGTGTTGGAATGGAAGGTTACAGGCTCTTTAGGACAAACAGGTCCGGTTGGTGTGGAGAGGGAGTTGCGGTTCATGTTAGGAATAGGCTGGAGAGTATGGAACTCTGTCTGGGGACAGGTGAGCAGTTGACAGAGATTTTGTGGGCCAGGGTTAAATGGAGAACAGTGATGGGAGACATTATTATGGGCATCTGTTACAGATCACCTGACCAAGAGGACTCGGTGGATAAAGCGCTCTACACAGGAACAGCCTCGCGCTCACAGGTCCTTGTTCTCATGGAGGACTTCAACCACCCTGATATCTGTTGGAGGGACAGTACAGCCTGGCACAAGGAATCCATCGATTGTGTGGAAGACAACTTCCTTCTGTAAGTAATAGAGGAGCAGGTGAGGAAAGGCGCCATGCTTGACCTCGTCCTCACCAACAGGGAAGGGCTGCTTGGAAATGTGACACTCCAGGGCAACCTTGATTGCAGCAATCATGAGATGGTCGAATTTGAGATCCTCAGGACAGTGAGAAGAGCATGCAGCAAGCTCACTGATCTGGACTTCAAGAGAGCAGACTTTGGCCTCTTCAGGAACCTGCTCAGTAAGGTTCCATGGGATATAGCCCTAGGAGGCAGAGGGGCCCAATGCTATTGGTTGATAATCAAGCATCAGCTGCTGCAAGATCAGCAGTGATACATCCCAACTAGAATTGCTACAGGAGGGCCAGGAGACCTCCTTGGATGGATAAGGAGCTGCTGAAGAAAATTCGAAGGAAAAAAAGACTTATAAAAGGTTGAAGCAAGGACAGGTGGCCTGGGAAGAATACAGGGATGTTGCCTGGGAAGCTAGGGACCAGGTTAGGAAAGCTAAGGCCCACTTAGAATTAAATTTAACTAGGGATGTTAAGGATAACAGGAAAGGATTCTATAGATCCATTGCAAATAAAAGACAGGCCAATGTGAGCCCTCTTCAGAAGGATATGGAACTGCTGGAACAAGTCCAGAGGAGGGCCATGAGGATGATCAGGGGACTGGAGCACCTCCAATATGAATATAGGATGAGAAAGTTGGGGCTGTTCAGCCTGGAGAAGAGAAGGCTGCATGGAGATCTCATAGCAGCCTTCCAGTATCGAAGGGGGTCTATAAGGATGCTGGGCAGGGTCTCTTCATAGAATCATAGAATAGTTAGGTTTGGAAAGGACCTCAAGATCATCTAGTTCCAAACCCCTGCTATGGGCAGGGACACCTCCCACTAAACCGTGTCACCCAAGGTTATGTCCAATCCAGCTTTGAATACTGCCAGTGATGGAGCATTCACAACTTCCCTGGGCAACTCATTCCAGTGCCTCATCACCCTCACAGTAAAGAATTTCTTCCTCAGATCCAATCTAAACTTCCCCTGTTTATGTTTGAACCTGTTACCCCTTGTCCTATCACTACAGTCCCTAATGAAGAGGCCTTCCTCATCATCCCTATAGGCCCCCTTCAGGTACTGGAAGGCTGTTATGAGGTCTCCATGCAGCCTTCTCTTCTCTAGGTTGAACAGCCCCAACTTTCTTATCCTATCTTCGTATGGGAGGTGCTCCAGTTCCCTGATCACCCTTTTGATCTTCCTCTGGACTTGTTCCAACAGTTCCATGTCCTTTCTTTGCTGAGGATACCAGAACTGCACACAGTACTCCAAGTGAGGTCTCACAGGAATAGAGGGACAGGATAACCTCATTAGGGAATGCAGAGATAGGACAAGGGGTAACAGGTTCAAACTTAAACAGGGGAAGTTTAGACTGGATATGAGGAAGAAATTCTTTACTGCAAAGATGATGAGGCACTGGAATGGGTTGCCCAGTGAAGTTGTGAATGCTCCATTGCTGGTGGTGTTCATGGCCAGGTTGGAGAGAGTCTTGGGTGTTATTGTTTAGTGGGAGGTTTCCTTGGCCATGGCAGGAGGGTTGGAACTAGATGATCTTAAGGTTCTTTCCAACCCTAACTATTCTATGATTCTATATAGGATAAGAAGGCTGTATTTTCCAATTTTGACCAAATAGACTAAAAAAAATGAAAATATATTCTATCTGTACTGAATGATTGTGTACATGCTAGCGTGGCCTTTATTAATGGGGATTTTGTGATGTTCAAAGGGCACTCTTGATTTGAAGGTTATGACTCAGATGAGCCTTTTATGTAACAAAATAGAGAAGAGAGAAGCCATAAGAGACCTCTGTGAGATGCTTTCCTACATCTCTAACAACAGCAGCTGAATCTTCTCCCCTCTGGGGAGCACTGGTGCTGTTACACCTCCAGCTTTTGCTGACACAGAGACTTTTGTTTCCACTTTGTTGGCATGAAATGCAAGATGGTGATTGAGGAGGATGAAAATTTAAATATTAAAATAGTGTTTCATTTTTACTGTGTTTGTGTTAGTTTTTTGCAAACAGATAACACAGTTAATCAATTGAATATTCATTAATGCATACCTGTTTACAGTACTGTCTGTATCAAGGTATTAGAGTGATATTGTTAGTGGCACCAAGGCAATTGCTACTGAGGGTTGGTTACATACCTCAGTAGCAGAATTAAAATAAAAAACTCCTTGTAAACTGCAGAAGTATGTCTTCTGGGATATGTTGATCACAGCAGCCTGTCTAAGCTGTGCAAGATGTGAAGGGATCATCCAGTTCTGCCAGCATCAAGTTCTTGCATCTTGATTCAGCCTTTAGCTAAAGTTCAGTCAAGTTCCTCACCACTCCTGATATATGAGGTATGATAGTTTCTCATACTGATGGTGGTCATGGAGGAAGCTGCTGAACAGGACAAACTGCAAGTGGCTGCCCCATATTAAGCCTTTCTACTACTGGATTTACTGGCAAGCGAGTAGCTGTAAGTTTTCTACCCCCAAACAGACAGAAGCAAACTCTTCAGCTGCAAAGCCTAATGAATTAAATATTAATTTTTTGACATAGTATATATGGAAGCTGACAGATATACTGAGCCAAGAGTATTTGCCAGGTATATTATATGCAGCTATCCTACATCAGACACACTATAGTGGAAAGCACACTGTGCCAGCTTCTGACGGCATACTATGCCAGCTTCTCCAGCTTCTGGACGGGCCAACTGTGGAATTACAGAAAGTAAAGCTAGATATGACATTGCAAGTCATGCAGTTTATACCTCTACCCAAACACAAGATCAGATGTTTCTGAACCATTCCTGAAAGGCAACTATCCTGCTGGTTCCTGAAAGCAAGCAGTGATAGTAATTTTACCATTCTTGTAAATGACATTTGGACAATTGTTATTGCCTTTCTATAATGTCTAGTATAAATCTTCCTGCTACTATTTTTTGCTTATTACCTCCAGTTCTGTTCCCAGAGAACAAAGAATGTGGTTGTATTCGCTTTCTTAGGCAGTTACCTTTAAAATATGTGAAAATTGTTAGCCCCTTTTTCCTCCCATAACTCAGTTGTCTTTTTTATAGACAAAATGAACATAATTCCACTGGTTCTTCTTCATAGGTGTTATTCTTTAGACTGCAGTTCCTTCTTGTTGCACACTCCCAAACTCTTTATAAGACTTAAAGAGCAACCATTAAACAATATCAACTGATGATTTTGCTATAATAACAGAATCTAAACTGAAAGTGTGAGACTGAATTGTTATTTCTTTCCAGAGACATAAAATAGTCTATTCTTTCATTTTTTGCAATGGGATCTTTTACCTATCCTTACCTGAAACAATTGTTGAGATGCTTCAAGGCAATACTACCTTAGGCTCTATTTTGTTTGTAACTGTCATAGACACAATTGCATAGATACTTGCAAAATTCTCTGCAATGAAGGTGTGACCTCATTACATTTGGAAAAAAAGAGCAAACATGGTCCCTTAATCTAGAAATAAATATTGATATATTATTAATTTTATTTTACACAGAGGAAATTGTGTTCAGAAAAATCACTTTAAGAAATATTTGCATAATTCAGGTTTGTTTAAGAACCCTTATTTGCCTGATCTGGTGGTGAAAGGCTTTGACAAGTTCCACAGGTTTTACACTTCCTTAAACTTCCACTTTTTGAGCCACTTTTAGTTGATAGAGTGGTGATGTCAGCCCATCAGATTAAGATAATTGTCATGCACCAAAAGGGGGAATCTGTAGACTGCAATATGGAAGAGATCTTTCCAGTCTACTATTTGGGGTGTTAACATACATTTTCTCATCCCTCGTATCCAACTTTTGCTCCAGATCCCTATGTGCACTCTGCTGCAACAATAATACAGATAAAACCAGGAACAGGGCACCTACCTCATATGGCTCTCTCATGTGTCAGCAGTTAGGGCAGTGGTTAAAAAAAACACAAACCACCAAAAGTCCCTCAGCTGAAGAAATCCTAACAGTGACCACACATGACTGTGGTACACAATGGAAGAATCACAGTATGAGTATGAGTCTGCAGGGACAGGCTTTGCAGATAGTTTTAGTACAACTGGTTAGACATGCCAGGAGTCTTTACTCAGCTGTAGGTTGCCATGCCAATGTCTCCTAACAGGAGAGCCACGATGAGAAGCAACAGCAGTATATACCTTTTTCCCCCACAAGGATGAAAAAGACACCTTTTAGGTGTTGAATATGAAATTTGTTTAGTTGCCTTTACTCTCCTTTTTGATGAAGTGAAGAAATTCATTGAACAGATATAACCAACAGGTCTGTTATTGATATCTTTGCTACATGCAACAAGGTCAAATGCCATAAAAGCTCCAAATAATAATTATTACGTATAATGTCCTATGCTAGAGTATAGAACATTAATATCTCTAATAAAAGACTGGTCTGTGCATGGAGACAATTTGCAAGAAGGAAGGAATCTAGAATAAAAAGATCTATTCTTTCCTTATTTTACCTCACATTTAAATGTTTTTGAGAAGTTGGTGTATTTTTCAAACTGTCCCATCATTAGAAAAAAAAAATCTCAAAAGCAAGCAAGGAAAGAACACCAAAGATAATCCTTAATCAGAAGACCTAAATCTTGTTCGCTTTCTACCTTTTAGTTTTATTTTCCCAAGGTATTTCTCTCGCCAATTCCCCACAGGCCAACATTGCTGATTGTGAATTGTATTTTCATAAAATACTGTTCACTTCTGGATTAACAACATGTAACAATAAAGAAAGAAGCTTCCCATTGAAATTTTTGTTCCTTGCAGATGTTCCCTGCTCAGGGAGGCAGAATGGTCTACTTGAATCATCTTGCAGACAGGAATTTCACATGAGCACAGTAGATTACCATAGTGCTGGAGATTACGCTAGTTTATAACAGAAAGTCTTAACTGTCACTACTGTAAATTATAAGTGAATTCATATTTGTTCAATTGCTCCTATGATTTCTATAGAGGGATTATTCAAGCATGTTCTAAAACTACTGCACATTTACTGAGGAAATTGAGGAAATAACCTGCATATATCTCTGACACAAAGAGCAAAGTACATCCCTACAAAAATCCCTGCAAAACCCTTTCTCCACATGGCTAGAATAAATATGCTTTTACACCATTTAAATTATTTGCCATGCCAGCACCCACAAGACATGACAACTGACACTAATCACAGTATTTTTTATGACTGTTTTCTGCTGAAATGTAAACTACTCAATAAAGTAGTAGCTAAAAATATTGAATACTCTTTCTCAGTGCTTCACTTTCCATACAAAGAATCATTAGCAAACACTGGATTTTACACTTCATATATTATATCCATAAAAAGGATTGGCTTTATTTAAGTCAGTTTAGTTGAGAAGAATTCATGGGGGGGCAAAATTTTTTAGGTTTGTTGAAAGTGGTGGTACACTCAAACATATGATAAACATTTGTCACACTTCCAATCTCTGCCTACTCTGTTTGCATATAAATATCCCCAAATTATTTAGAAGTTTGAACACGCAATTTATCACTGATGGCGTCAACATTATATTGTCTTAGTCTTTGAGTTAGATTAGACTACAAAAGCAGTGTCCTAAATCCCAAATTTCAGCGAAGAAAAATTCCCACAAGAGTACCACATGCATGGGTCAAAGAAAACTGAAGGCCTAGACACACAAAAAAATGCAAGCTATAAATTCCTTTCACTGAGGGTGGCTCTAGCTATTGCTGAACAGCAGCAAGTAACCATACTCAGGTAACCATATCCAGCCAAAGCTGTTCTTGGTGTGTCATACGTACTGGAAACAGCAAACCATGTATTTCTGAAGAACATCATGCCTTAATCAGAGGAATTTTCACTGATGGGTAACGCAATGATCGTCTATGCTTTCCTTAAACAATGCAGTTTGCTAGCATCTTCTACAGAAGACTTAGGAGTGCTAGCTAAGATCCATTATGTTGTTGTATAACATCATAAATGTTTACCTGAAAAAATATAAAGTGTAGAAGCAAGATCTTTGAGGGACAAAGAAAAACGCAGCACAGCAAATAACTCTATTCTTCCCTCCTGTCAGCTCTCCCTCACCTCAAAGACTGCAGAAGTTTTTCTCAGCAGAGTGATGGACCCATATCAGGACTTTAAAGTATCTCCTGATAACTGTCCGTGACCTTATAATGCTGGGAATTTTTCATACCCATCTTTTGCACACATTTTTACACCTTTGCAGCCTAAAAAATGCTGCAGAGAAGTTAAGTGCTGTCTCAGTCACACCTTTCTTGTGCTTCCTTCCATCTCAGTGGAACAATTTTCTTCGGAAGTTATGATCCCCCAGGAATTTCCTTAATTCATTCTTGTACAGCTTAGAGGAATTTACTAATTCATTAAATCAGCTCCAGATACTGTGACATTTCTTATTAAGCAAAGATAATGTGGTGAGCTCCATCCACTTCATAACCAAGTATCACAAAACTGTGACTGCTAACCTGCCCTCCACTTTAGAGACATTCATCTTTTGGACATCAAACAAAGCAACTGTTAGTACAACACTATTCCATGGGTCACTCTCATCCTCCTGTGCAGCCTGTTTGACCTTTAGTGGCATCTAGTGGCAAATGAGTTTGTAGAGAAAATCTTCGCAATTAAATGACAATTAAACCAGTGAAAACTGATCTCATCTTCATATGCGAAAGCAGAAAGAATGACACTTGCAATGCATCAGCATAGTGAGGACAGATTTCTGGCTGCCAGTCTACTTTTCTGGTCTAAACCAGTCTCCAGGCATTATCAGGCCATGTGGCCAAACTAGTTTCAGTAATAATTCACAGAGCTTTTGATGAGACTAGAAAGTTATGGTTTGGAACAAGGACTGAGGGAAGTTAGGTAATCAAGAAGTTAGCATTAAAAAACTTTTGTAAAGAAGAATCTTTTTTTTTTTTTTGCTACTTTTTTGATAGTAATTTCTCATTTCTTTGTTCTGTAAAGACATGTGGGGGACACTTATATCAGAATGTGTCTCTTACTATGGCCCTTAGAAACTGTAGAACAGATTTTGATATTGCTTTGGAAAAAGAACTGAGCCACTCTTTCTAAATGAGATTCACTAGTATTTTGATTTTATGAAATGTCACAATACTTTCTTCTTCTGTCTAGTATTAAAATATATATGGAGCAGTATGCTGGATAGCGACAGCCACATTTCAGAGTCAAATTATGTTGGTCTCATAAATATATGTTTCCATATTCAGGCACCATACTGATAAAACTTGATAGAGACTCCTAGCTCTTCTTGACTATCAATTAGGCTGCAGTTTTTAAACTGCTGTTCATAGAATCATAGAATAGTTAGGGTTGGAAAGGACCTTAAGATTATCTAGTTCCAACCCCCCTGCCAAGGGCAGGGACACCTCCCACTAAACCATGTCACCCAAGGCTACATCCAACCTGGCCTTGAACGCCACCAGCTATGGAGCATTCACAACTTCTCTGAGCAACCCATTCCAGTGCCTCACCACCCTTACAGTAAAGAATTTCTTCCTCATA
>JASSUY010033723.1:940-17825 GCA_032466535.1 Forpus xanthops
CCCATTTCCCCGGGACTGGGGAAGAAAGAGGGGGGGGGTGCACAGAACTGTTTGAGGGGCCTCAAACTACGACACTGATGTAACATATAGGTTTGGGATACTGAAATAAAAAGAAAGCTTTCATGCTCTTACCATTCAAGACCTATGTGAATAAGTATGCATTTTATGAATATATATAAAAATGATGAATGCTTACCCTAAAATGATAATCTACTAAAATACAAGTGCGTGTCCACCTTCCATAAACCAACTGCCAGGTTGATGAGATTTTAGAGCCCACACAACATGTTTTTCAGATCCTCAAGGAACACACTCATTTAAAACAAAGAATAAGGGTAAAACATGAAATCTCAATTGTTCTTGCCCTCATGAATTCATTGTAAATAGAAAATGCTTTATACGTTTCCAGACATGGATCAATCTATGCTACTATCATTTGCATCTCAAAGCCAATGTAGAGAGACACTGGAAGACAGCCTATCATATTTTTTCATGGTTCTTCTTTCTCTGGAAGTTTCCCTTTTTATGAAATGAGGGATGCTTAAGGTCAGATAGGCTGAAATCCTGCAATCTAGATCTCCATCTGTGTCATCATATATAGAAAGCCATCTGCTTATTTGATGTACAGTCTGTACCCTGGAAGCATAGAAAGAGATCTTTATGAAAGTAGCAATTCTAATGCTAGGATACTTTATATTTACCAGACATTTCAGTTTTCCACCCTTAAAAAAAGTATCAGTTCACTTTATTCAGTGTACCAGTGTACCAGTCACCCTATTCAAAAGGTAAAGCTTATATTCAGAAGAGAAACAGAAGCAGTTAGGAAGTGAACTTCTGGACATTATAGACAGACATTCCTTGCCTGCAATCCTTTGAAAACTAAGAATGGGCCTACATCAGGAGAAAATTATGCAGGAAAATCTGGGTGCCATGATACAGTGAAAACTTCTCACTGGGAACTGGAAAACTGTTACAAGATAGACAAAATTAGTACTTGAAAGAAACAGGCAACAAAGCATTGTACTAATGTCTTTAAAATGTTTTGTGTACTGGAACCCCAAAACAGGCTTTGTTTTTAAAAAGAAACTAAGTTATTTAACAAAGGCCACATAGCAGTTCAGGATTGGAGATGTGATAAGAGCTTGAGAGTGAATAACTTTTCATTTTCTCTCAAGCAAGCAATGCAGTTTTCTTTTGTACAGTGACAAAGATTTTTGAGAACATGATTTTCCATGCTGCATTTTGTCATGTATACCACTTCACTGAACTTCTTTAAATATATATATTTTGGATTATTTTTCCCAGTGGCAATAGAGGCTAAGTCTGCTTTAAACATTCATACAACTTTTCTTTGCTTCAGCATTTCTTCTGCAAATCATCTTTGGAAAAAAAAAAAAGAAATATAAAAATGATCCTCTACTTCACATTATTCCAGCAAAGCAAGCATTTAAAAAATTGATGGCAGTGTTTCCTACTAGGCCATGATTTTTACCTCCATTGTAAGAGGAATTCTGAAAAAGCCAATCTTAATTTATCTTAATTTCAGGAAAGTGGGAGTATTGAAGTGCCTGCTATCTGCAACCCCTATGAAAACCGCAGATTTATGCATTAGTGAAAACATATATAGGAAGGAAAGTAATGGAAAAATCCTTTAAAATAACGTTTTCTGAAGACTATTATCCCCTAATATAGAGATAAAATCTTTTCCTACAAAAAAAAAATAATTTTGGGTTTAAGCCATTGCTTATGAATTTACTTTGTTTACAAATGTTGTATACATTCATGGGATTTGCATCTTTGGAAAAAGAAAAAAATAAATAAATTGCTGATATACCACAGATACATTTTTACCTCAAAATACCGGATAAGGTGAAGCGGGGGCCATGTTCTACATAGAGAAAAAAGTTTAGTGCTCTTACGGGAAGTTTATAAACCATGTTCACCCTCTACTCCAACATTTGTACAAGTTAGGTGGTGGTGGCTGCCTAACTACTGAGTTTAACTTATCTAATTGTCTGCACGACTATTTCACAGACAGGTGATTCAGTTCTGCCGCTAATCTGGGACAGATATATTGACCTTAGAATACAGATAGATTTTTGAAAGACTAAACTTGCCTTTCACAATCATTTAATAGATAAGTTACTATTTCATTGCAATGGCTGAAAGTCATGCAATTTATGTATGGTTTTATATAGAATTTGATGATAGAAGTCATGATAAATGATGCAACATCAAGTATAAGAACAAAACCTGATACATTCTAAATATCCCAAGTTGCTATAAGCCAAATCGGTTCTTGGTATCATTTCCTTGTTTATTTATTTGGGATCTGACATGGCAAAAAAATATGTATGTGAACTTCTCTAAGTTCTGGAATGTGATATTGCCTTTTGTCATGGTTATTGTATGAATATTTTGACGTATTTTCATATAAAAATAGGGAAAAGAAAGCAAGAGGCTGATGAGATGAAAAATACACTTGAAATAAAGCAATTCTTGATTATCAGAGTTTCTGAAGAGGAGAATCTTCTGTTAAGGAAAAGATTTGGTAAACTAGATGGATTATGGAGTATGAAGAAACAAGACCTGACTAACATCCTATCCAGTGATATTAAGTCTTAAACAAAAGAGATGAGCATTTATAGACTACAATTTTAAATGTTTTATTTCCAGTGCAAGAATCCAAAATAACACTTTGTCTTAAAGAAAATTTTCTCAGCATATGTCTAGTCCAACAATTCATTCAGGAAAAAGAAGAATAACCTTCAGTTCAAGAGGACTAAGGTAGGGAACATTTAAACAAACTGGCCACGCACAAGACAAAGAATTTCTTAGCGTATAAAAGACTTTCAAGATCATTGAGTCTGAGCATAAACCTAATATTGTCAAGTCCACCTCTAAATCATGTCCCTAAGTACCACATCTACATGTCTTTTAAATACCTCCAGGGATAGTGACTCATCCACTTCTCTGGGCAGCCTAATCCAATGCTTGATAATCCTTTCAGTGAAGATTTTTTTCTTAATATCCAGTCTAAACCTCTTCTGTCCCAAATTGAGGCAGTTTACTATCACTTGTTACTTGGGAAGTGAGACCAACACCCACCTTACTACCAGCACCCACCTTGATACAACCTCTATGGGTTCAGGGATGGGGCCTGATTGGATGTGCCCTTAAGTACTGAGGGAGCTGGCTGATCTCATTACAAGATCATTTTTGATTTTTATTGAATAGTACTGGCAAACAGAAGAGGTCCATGAGAAACAAAGGGAGGAGAATGTCACCCCTACCTCAAAGAAGGACAAAAAGGAAGAGATAGGGGTCTACACTGCTAGTTAGCCTCACCTGTATCCCTGGGAAGGTAGCAAATCCTGGAAAACATTTCTAAAGATTTTAAGATTAAGAAAGTAATTAAGAGTCATCACTGATTTATAAAAAGAGTATCATGTCTGTCCATCGTGATGGCCTTATACAGTGAAATTACTATCTCAATGGGTGAAAGAGATGAAGAGTAAATTTTTCATCTTTAGTGAACCATTTCACACTGACCTAATAATGTGTTCAGATAAACTGATGTTGTATAAACTAGACAAATGGACACTGGGATAAATTAAAAATTGGCTGAACTGTTGGGCTTAGAGTGTTGTGATCAGTGATACAAAGTCCAGCTGGAGGCCAGTCATTGGTGGTGTACCACAGGGGTTGATATGCAGGTCAATCCTATTTAGCTTCTCCATTAATGACAGAACAGATAAAGGTGATGAGACAGAGTGCATTCTTAGCAAGTCTGTAGACTCTCAGTTTATGTAAATTGGCCTTAAACTTTAATGATATACCAGTTTATACCTCCTGGAATCATTTCAGATACATCTATAGTTTAAAATTATTTAAAATTGAATTAATTGTTTAGCTACCTTCATAAATGGTAAGAAGCTGGAGAAACATATTAATGCAGATATGAATGAAGGATAGGGGAAAAATGAGACAAAAATTGCTTTGGAGATGAAGCTGCTATCTTAAAAAAAAAGACTAAGTTATCTAAAGGTGAGCTATCTACATATACTATAAAGACTTCTTGCATTACCAGGTCTTGAGCTGCTGAAATATTTATTAAATCAAAGATGAAAGTTAGATTTACATTCATTTTTAAGATAAGAAAATTTGTGATTAAGTCAATATATTACAAACAAGATGTATGTATTTCCAGACACTTTCCATGCTCTCAAAAAGAAAAAAAAAAAAAACAAACAAAAAACCTCTACATTTTCTTATAGCTGATCCCCAGTTACCTCGTTACCTTCACAGCTTTGTCTTTATGTTGACAGGAATAAATGAAGTTTAGAATAATGGAATGAAACTAAATTTAATGCAGATGAGCTCTTTAATTATGAATGAAAAAGGAAATCTCAAGAAGTTATGAAATAAGCTTGTTACAGAAATGTTAATTCCCTCTCAAATATATGTCTTCACAAACTAAAAAGAATAAATATTCTTGCATTCATTTATTTTACATATAAATTTTTATTTTTGATATATCACTGTAATTTCATATGTGCTTTTTCAAAAAAGAAAAAAAATTTTTGATTTTTCTCTCTTTTTCTGGTAGCAGCAGTTTGAAAAATCTAGGCAAAAATGGGAAAGTCTATTTATCAACATTAATGAACTCATTTATAGGTACTTAATATCCCTCTCTGAATATCTTTATGGGTACTATGGGACACATCTTCAGCTTCTTTTTTGCTACTTTTCCAGAAGGGCATAATATTCATGGATCTCAGGAACTGACTGTATCTGTAATATCATCAATATGGAGCTTGAGGAAGAAATTGCAATCAGCAGTTAATATTGCTTGCATTCAGTTAATCAAAAAACATTTCTGTCTGGCTTGAGCTTCCAGTCTGGTGGGCAAAGCTTTCACAATTGCCTGTATGATCACCACGCATCATACAATGCATACCAAGAAACCAGTGAATCAGACTAACCAAACTTGTGTGAAAGAAAAAAAGAAAACTGAGATAGAGGTGTTCATTAGAGATGTCAACATAACAAGAAGCATTGATGGATATGTATTGACTATCCATTCTCCATGGTTGCAAGCAATAAGGCTATTTTGTTATATCCTTTTCCCTATTCTCCAAACAGCCTTGTGATCAGCATGAAACACCTCTGACAGCAAGACTACTGCTGATGCAAGACACAGTTGAGTCTGAAACACTTGAGTTCTCTGTGGAGGAATGGCTCATCTGCAGAAAGCCAGACTCCAGGTCCCTCCATTCCACAGCCACTGTTCCTGGTGCATTTTGGGTACCTGTCAAACCTCAGGCAGAGTCAGATGCAGGCTATCATCTCTGCCTCAGACACCACTGCAGCCAGGCCTCTCACTCATGTATTTTCAACACTCTGCTCTGTCTGTACTCCCACCATCACTCCATGTATCAGGCATATATGTATTTAACTGGATATACATCTGAGCAGTAATTTCTGTTTACTTAAGATGAGGAGAACATTTGATGGAAAAACACTGACCTGTAAGAATTCACACTTGGCTTCACTCTTCAATCTGCAGCTTAATTTTGTCATGTAATTTTCCCGTTCTCTCCTCACATGGCTCTTCAGTCGTAAGACAAAAGAGTCTTACTACATTCACAAAGCAGAACTGGAAAGGTGTCGTACACAAGAAGCAGTGGTCTCCACAATTCCTACTGCTCAGCATCGCTTTGTTTTCAACTCAAGCTTTCTGATTTTGTTTCAGCTAAGTAAAATTCCATTCAGGTATTTTTATTTCATTTGAGTAGATAGGAAAATTATAGCTGAGTCTATAGACCTCCTGTATTTTCCCAGCACCTGTAGCATATACTGAAAAGGAACAGTCTGTGTCTGAGACTGCTCTTACTCTAAACCATGAACCCACATATTTTCCTCTGGAAATTCAATATTGAAATAATCTGTTGCAGGATACAGTAACAGAATACTGGGCAAAATATTTATGTCATGCTTTGATCAATGTTGGAAGAACTTTGAATACTGTGTGTTTATGCATATTAATTATTAGAGAACAGAATGATACCCAATTGCATATGAAAAGGATATCAAATATCACTTCTTCGAGAGAAGGTATTGTACCAGACTGGAACTTCTTTAAAATAACACTGACTTTGACTCTGTCATTAATTTGCCAAATATGACCCTTAGACAATGTAAAATAATGCAATAAATTTTCCATTATTATTGCAGGCTGTAAATGTTTCTCAAGGACTGTAAAAGATGTTTCCTCCTCTCTGGCTGTCAGAACTGTGAACATGGCTGTTCACAGAACTGAAGCACTGAGGTTTAAAAATTTTTAAGACCGAACACATCCTCAGTAATAATTTAAGAACATTAGAATACCAAAACCAGGAAAAAAAAAAAAAAAACATTAAAAAGCCCTGCTAAAATGCGTTTGGCCATTGTGATTTATACTTTGCTTTTAAACTGTGATCATACCTGTCATGCTTTCTGAATGCCTTTCAGTAAGTCACAAATTTCGCATTGTTTCTCTGAGCTAAACATTTCTTTGAAGCGCCTAAATGCCCCACTAGGCTTTCTTGCACTTGAATTGAATGGGTTGCAGAAAAAAGAAAGGCTGTTATCTGCTAACCTTGTTTATTTGCAACAGCAACAGTGGCATTCTGTCACCATTTCATGTGTTGGTCGTGCCTTCCTTTTTCTTGCTCTCATGAGAACTGGAAAGTTAATAATAAATGCTATCAACTCTGGGCATAAAACCTACCACCCATGGAGATACAGGGGTGTTCATGCTTTTTTCCAGGCCATTATTATTGAAACAATTGTCCTAAAAATGTAAGTCAAATAGATCTCACTAACAAGAGATTAAGTTTTAAAAGACATAACTGCAGCTTTTTGAAGAATTAGAGACCTGCTGAAAAAGTTGTGCCAGTCTGAGCAGAACGATTCATAAAGTATGTGGAATGTTATACGAAGATTGGGGAAAATAATTAGCACTTTATGATCTGTGGTACATCTTTGCAACTGCTGAATGATTCTCAGAAAGTCCTGTATCTAATTCCTCCATACTGGTATATCTATATGCACCACTTGCATAAAATTCTGAGTGGCTAAATACTGAAATAAGTTTCTCAGAGAAGTGCAACTGTCTGAACAATTTGTTGTTTATCTTGTTCAACAAGATCAAAAATCTTAAAATTTCAGCTGGAGCTGAGTTAAATTGAGCAACCTGACCTGACTTTGAAGAAAAAAACAACTCTCTTTCAGAGGTTCTCACCAACCTAAATGGTTTTGTGATTCTGTCAGTAATACAATTACTATGATTGATAAAGTGGCTAGTTAGCACACTTACTGGTAAGGGAAACAGCTGATACAAGGAGTTCTTGGAAGTTGCTGTATACATGTACTTGGTATGCAGATCTTCTTCCACTGAATGTAGTGGGATCATCCACTACAAAACTTCCTTACTGCGTTTAATGTTTTAATTTTTTTCCTTTGAAGAACTTATCCCAAGAAGTTTTATCTCTTGATTTTCTTCTAAGGGTTTAATAACATTGTTTCCTTGGCAACTTTTGATTTACTGCAGCTTTTTATCTGCTTCTCTGTAATTCTTTCTGTTAGTCTTTTTACATACACATTCTGCTGAACATCAATCAGCCCTTGAAATTATGATTCAACCTCCCAGAAAGACTTCCACCACCAAAGTTAGATTGTTTAGTGAGTCCTCCATGTTTTTGGTAATTACTGCTATTTCTTTTAATCTACAAAGAAAACTAACTAATAGGCTTTTTGTTTGTTTCCTAAATGTAGAACGTGCTCCCACATCCTCTTTAAGGGTTGTGTGGTCCAAGAACTGAAAGAAACCCAAACAAATCAGGAAGAAGAGACTGAGGCAAAAGCAGCAACAAACCATTATCAGAATGGGACACAAAGTGTACACGTTAACTGTCTGGTCTCAGAACTCTTACTTTGAAAGAATTTCTCTTTTCAAAGTCAATTAATCTAGATCATTTCATTATAATCTCCAAGTGTTTGGCTGCTAATTTATGCAGCAAAACTGAGCTTTCCAGTTACAAGTAAATTGCAAACTTTTATTCTGCAAGGACAGTTTGTCTTCTGGATCAGTTTGTTACTAGGACAAAAGGTATTACAGTACCTCTAGGTGTGCCATTTTTGTGACTAATAATAAAATATCATGCCCGACTTCCAGCTCCATTTTTTTCCTGGAGAACAATAATGTACTGAATACTCTAAAAAGTCACCAGAATAATCTGAAATATTCATTCATGCAGAAAGATTGAAGGACTTCCATCCGTTCATTTTAGCAAAATTAATATTATCAGTTCATTTTCTTCTAGTGCGTGCTGCTGCAGAAAGCAGATAAACAACTTTTTTTCTTATTTTACTTTTGCTAAAAACAAAAACTTAGTATTTGTTCTTCTACAGTTAGACTAGAAGAAAGATAAAATAAGCCATATGTGTCTAGTAACCACTACCATGACTTCCTAAGTTTCCATTGATTGTTTTAGTCATAGCAATTTCTAAAAATAACTGGCATGTTTTCTAGAAAATATAGGGCTGAAAGAGTAGTTTCAAAAGAAGTTGTATAGAGAGAAATTTGTATTAGATGAAATAATACAGTTTGTGGTAAACACTGATACACAGTGTTTATACACTTCTAAGTGGAGAAATTTGTCTGATCCTAGCTTGATTAAGCAGAAAGGTATGTGTAAATACCAGTGATATACCACTCCTGAGCTTTCATCTAAAACACAACTGATCTCTTCTGAAGTGTTTTAACCCTCATGAAAGAAAGAAGGAAGGAAATAGAAGAGGTATATTTTAAAACTCTAATACTCATAAACATTTGTTACTTTTTTTTTTAATTAAAATAATTATTTCCAGAACCAAATAATGAACTTAAGACACAATTTGGGAAAAACTGTTGTGGAATGGAGAATTTTGTCAGCACCTTTTAAGGCAATGTTTCGAGACTATACGCAATATAGCTCTCTGAAAATAAAGACAGAAAGAAAGCTTATCTTTAGTTTGAGTGAGTTCATAATTCTTCAGGAATTATTTACACAATATAAATTTTTACTAGTAGGAAATCCACAAGTATACGCTATTCATTATGCAGCTGCATTTTTTATAGACAGGAATTAAACCCTACTTGTTTCAGGCAGACTAAGTAAAATTGAATTATCCTTGAAAACAGCAACATAATGAATGGTAGAAATATAGAAGGTTTGTCAATTTCACATTTGTGGGTTCATAACCCACAGTAAACATCTACTCCAGTGTGTATCCACTGGTTATCTCTCACCATTCTTCTGGCATAATGAACTATCTGGATTAAAGCTGTCAGTTATCCATCTCAATCATCTACCATGTTTCATATCTCTATTTCCAGCCTGGTAGCTACAATATACATAAAAATCTACTTTATCTATTTGGAATAATCATTCATATTCCTGAGGCAAACAAACATGTCCTGAATCTTTCCTTTAAAATACTGCTTGTAATTCCTCTTTCTTTTCTGTTAATCAATTATTTTTAAACAATATGGCAACTACCAGAATTTCCCATTTGTACCATTCTTACTTTAAACAAGTATCTCAGAAGCTGAATAACAGTCAAAAGAAACAAGATAATAATATCCCCTCCAATTTTTATTACTCTATTGATACTCTGGTACAGTATAAGAATGATCAACTACTACAAATTGGAGCTACAACCCTGGTAGCCAGTGGCTCAAATTGCATTGTATTTGCGTTAGAGAAATTCTATCTCCTCCTTCAAGTTTTTTGCTTTAACAGTATTTATCAAATCTGAGATATTCATGAGGAACACATAACCGCCTTCTGAGAAGCTTAATGCATAATCTAACAAGGCTTGCTACTTTAGAAGTAAAGAGGTTGGTGACCTGTATCTTGTAATATGAACCCCCAAAATCCTTATTTTGCATAGTTGACATTGTACCAGCAATAGTCTTTTCCATTCATTACTTCTGCTTGGCACTGAAAGAACTTCAAAGCAGATGGTCAGCACTGTCTTACTTTATTCTTGTAGTCTTTGAGATTATTTCATTCAGCTCAAGATGTTTTCTCCTATCTTCACTTCAGAAAGTAATCATCTTAATTCCAGACTCTACTTTGAAGAATTTTACATACTTCTCCAATACAAATAATTGTAGCCCATGAGTCCTGTATTCAAGACTTATGTTATTTTGCTTACTGTAAATGTGACAAATCAGTTGAATGAGATTCTTTGCAATGGGGTCATCAGTAATCAAGACAACAGATTTTGTTCTTTATACCCAGGTCTTGAGCTTTCTCTGTTTTGAACTTAGATTTATTTGTGTTTGGTCTATTCTTAAGGGAAAAATATAGGAGCTTTAAATTAACAAAGAATTTCATATAGATGAAAGTTGAGTGTTTTGTTTGTTGTTCAAGTTTATTTTTTTATATTGTTAAATAATTTGAGGTTCTCCTACCACAAAGAAAATTCAGGTATATGTCCTCAGTAAAGTTCTGCCCAGTGTCTTATGTACACTGAAAGTCCAAGTAACGAAGACAAAAACTGTCAGAGGTTTTTAAGTGTCAAAACCCTGTTTGCTTCAATGATCAAAGGAGACACGAAATACCTTAGCAACCAATGCAGTAAGGTCTTCAGTAAATTTTGCTCCTAGCTTCCTTAGATACTGAGATGAAGAACTTTATACACTCATTCTCCTATATACCCTATGCTCACAACTAAAGAGTAAGACAGAAGATTGGGAGAAATCTTTCTCAATTCACTAGCTTTTTTTTTTTCTTTTCACAAAGATTTAATCGAATAATTTAAAAGAAATATGCTAGTGCAAGCCTCATCCTTTATGAATATTTTCAAAAATTGCATATGCTTACTTGCTTCCAAGGAGTGCAATCAAATTATTGCTTTTGTTATTATATCTTGCTAACTGTACTATGGTCATTTAATGAAGTATGCAGATAGATACATTTTGTGTTATATAAACTGTTTTATAGAGCTTCTCTTGGGGAACATAATTGGCCAAATACAATTTAGCTGCCATTTGTGTTTATTAAGAATAATGAAAAGGGAACAAGCTATCTCAGCAGTCAATTACCCTTCTTCAGCATTTATTTTACAATTGTTACAATAATTGAGTCTCAAAGCATATAAACAAAGAATTTTCAAATTCTTGTCTTGCATAAACTTGTATATATTTTCACAAGTACAGCCATGAAAAAAATGTTTCATTCTTATGTATGCACACACACATATACATGTAGGTGTGTATAAAATATACATGCACCTGCACATGTATTAAAATATATTAATGCTATATTTAACACTTTGGTTCACAAAGACATAGTACCACATTCTAATAAAAAAAATAACAACAAAAAATGTGCAAATTGATAAATTGGAAACAAAACTGCTAAAGTACATAAGAAAAATAAATACGTATTTTAATGCTATGGCTAAGATTTGTAATCAGCTCACATTGCAAAGAATATTTGTTGACAAATAAGTAGCTCAAGGGCTACTCAACTATCAAAATCATGCTGACTCTAAGCTGAATTTCTCTTCATAAATAGCAAACCCTGTTATAATCACTTAATATAGAAATGAAGTAGCAGTATCATTATTACAATAAATTTATCAATGGAATTATATATATATTAATCTTAATAATTTATATATAAAGTAATTTCATGCCATAAAAATGCATTTATAAAAGCTTTTCTTACAGAAAATAAGTTTTTAGAATGCTTTATAAAGATATCTTTCACAAGTACAATTTTGTAGACTTCGCCACCTTTGACAAGAATTCCTTTGTTGTCAGTCCAGAAAGTGTTAAAAAGCCATGCCTCACTCTAGTTAGATTGAATTAAAATTACCCAGTAAGACAAGAAAAAATGTGGAAAACCAGATTTTAAACCCAGAAAAAAGCTATATAAATAATTGATTTATCTTTGTAGTAATCATATTTGTATTAGTATGCAAGTAGTATATTGTCCAATTAGCACTGCAAATTCTAGAGGGATAATTTAACCATGTCTCTTGATTGTTATTTATCACAACTGCAAAATCTGTCAAGGATTTTTATAAAATGAAATATGCAAATCTGACAATATATGATTTACGAACACATACTTCTGAAGAAGTAAGAAAGGGTGTTCATAGAGGTGATTTCACAGGGCAGCAGCACAGCTCAGAGTACGTGGCATTCAGAATATCTTCCTTTCAGTTGCATGATATTTGTCCTGCATAGATTTGTGTTTATTTTCAGTCCATTCTGTCATGCAGAAACATTAAACCGTCTATCTTGAACAGTATGATTCCTACTGTCAGCCACCTCTGGTGCTTAGAACGATTTTTGCTGAAGTGAAATTCACCTTAAATACTATAAGTACCTGGAACTAGATGCCAATGGGGAAATAAGATAAAAAGTAAATTGATCAGTAAACACTTAGAATACATTCACTTATCTCAAGCTAGACTACATTATTGCTTCAGAGACTTTGAGCCTCATGAGCTGTGGCAGAGCAGTTTGCGATATTTAAGTTGCACTATGCCCTTGACAGACAAATAAATAAATAAATAAAAGTTAAACCAATGTGATGTCTAAATATTAAATTCTTTCCACTTATTCTTTTAAATTCTTGGTTACATGGATCAGGGTGCCAAAAATTTCACCAGCATGAGTTTGTATTAGTAACTTCACAGAAAATATTGAGCAATTTGCTGTATGAACACGGGCTTTGGTCTTCAAGCCACTGAAAGTATGAAAGATTCCCTTTGATTTCACTGGAACTCTGAATTCATCTGATTTTTTTCTACTATAGTATGATCATTGAGGACATAACCTTGTTAGTTGCCTATCAGCCTTGGGCTGTTTGGGCATGGTGGTTCTCACTAACTTTTTTGAAGGTAAGCCACAAATGAACTCCTTTATGTCACATTAAAATTCACAGTCTGAGTTTCTTTTGATTTTGTGTTTGGTTTTTATCAGCTATAAGTGAAAGGCAAACTCAGTGCCAAGGGTAGCTGCCAAGTGTCAATACTGAACTGTTGTGTGAAAATGTGAAACACAGCTCCATTTCATAGACAGTTTTTTTCAGCAAGACTGATGTGTGGTGATGCTGGGGTTTGTGTTCACCTATTTGTATATGTACAAAGTGAGTATCTAAATAGACCTTGATGAGACAGACATATATTAGTTTGATTGAAATATGATGTAACAGCATATGGTTAATACTTTGGGTATCCAGTAGAAGACCACTGAACAAATAAATGTATTTTAGCTGAGGAAGGCTAATTGCATGAAAACATCTTGAAAGAAAATCTGAAGTGGTTTAATATCCCAGAAGATATTTGTAACAACTATCTCAATTAAAACCATTTGTATCCATGGTTTTATTTTTCTTGTAAAATTCAGAAATAAAAATTAGCAAGGCTGACTGAACTAGTTCTTTGTGTTGCTTATGATATGGTCCTCTTTCAAAAGAGCACTTTCAAAAGATAAAGGCATAGAGTGGTGTGATAGAATAGGGGAGAGAGAAGATATTGCAAGGAGAGACTTAAAGACTAGAAAAAAGCCCTCCTTAGTAATTAATGCAATTTTCCAGTCTTAGGAGAAAAAATATATTTTATTTCACACTTAACTATTTTTCTATGGATAGCATTTTTAAAGCATACAAGCTGTTTCCAATAATTTATCACCTTATTTCTTTTAAGAAAGAAACATTATATTTGACAGAGACAATTATTTTGGTGTGATAGTTTCATAAATGACATTATAAGGTTACCTTAAAAATCTCCCAATCCTACAATATTATTCATCGTTATGAAAATGAAATGAAAAAACACCACCTAGAATAAAAAGTCATTAATATTTATTTGCAAAAGTTTAATTTTCTTGGTGAGGAATAATACTCTACAAAACGCCTTATTCATTGGCTTGGAAAAAGACATTATCAATCAAAACAAAGGAATCATGGATTCACATTTAGTTTGAAAAGCCAGGCATGCAAAAAATAGAAAAGGATGAAATTTAACAATTATAAGTAAATAGAAGTGGATTTTTATTTCATGATCACATTTTTTCTGTTAAATTTTTATTTCGTAATTGCATTTTTTTCTGTTAAGTTCCTGAAATGTTCAATTTTTTTCATTTATATTTAGATCTTCCATATTTAAAGCATATTTTAGTGCCTTAGGTATTCTATCCCTCAGTAGTGTGAATATTGTAAGCACAAAAACAAGGAATGACTGAGCTTGGAAGGGAGCATAGTCCAACCAGTTCAACTGTATCTAATCCAACTCCCCTTCTCAAAGGAGGGTCAGCTACTTCAGGTTACTCCAGAACATGTCCAGTGAGATGCTGAGCACCTACACAGATGGAGACTTCAAAACCTATGTGGGCAACTTGTTCCCACCCTCACACTTAAAAAACTATTTCCTGTGTTCAAATTAAATTTTTCTGTTTTGAGTCCATTGCATCTTGTCCTGCTAGTGAGCATCACTGAAAAAAGTCTGACTAATTCATTCCCTTCCACCAGGTGTTTGTACACTGATGAGATCACACTTGAGATTTCTTTTCTCCAGGCGGTACACTCTCAGGGTCTTCTCTTACATATGATACTTCAGTCTCTTGATCATTTCTGTGGCCTTTTGTTGGGCTTTCTCCAGTAAGGCAGTGTTTTGTACTGAGAAGTCCAGAACTTAATGCAATACCCAGTGTGTATCCCACCAGTCCCAAGAGAGGAAAATCATCACTTCCCTTTGCCTATTGACAATGCTCCTTCTAATTCTGCACAGCATGTTCCCAACTATTTTTACCATAAGGGAATACTGTTGGCTCACGTTCAACTTTGCATTCACCAGGATCTCCAGGTCTGATTCTGCGAAGCTGCTTTCCAAGGGGTTGGCCTCCAGCACTTATTGTTGGTGTTATTCCTCCACTGGGGCAGAATGAGACATTCTGCTTGTTGAGCCAGTCTATTTCTCTAGGTGTTCAAGGCCCCCCTTAATGAAGCATGACGCTCTGTGGAGGGTCTGATATCCAACATTAACTTTCTCATGTGTAGTTTTGGCAATGTCATTAGTGGAACATGAAAAAGTCAGAAATTAATAAAAGCCCAGCCTCAAAGTGGAGACACTGAGAATTTAGTTGACATTTCTTCCAGTTTTCAACTAAGAACATGTTTGGATATATTTTAAATTTTTCTTATTCTGGAGAATGAAACAACAAGACTTTCTCAGCGTAAGATATGTATAAATGTGTTTTAATATGAACAAATAAAATCTGTTATCTCTTGCTTTTAAACAGAAATATTTGTAAGGTTTTAAATCATTTCAGTGATTTGAGTGATTCTTAGCCTATAGCAAGCATCTGACATAAAAATTTCTGCTCAAAACACTGAAAGTTATAAGCAACTTCCAATGGAGGTTCTTATTAGCTATTATCATTGCAGTATAGAACACAATGGGAACTGTCTGGTTATATATTATATAGCGGAAAAGTTGGTGCTAGAGGAGTAAAAATGATGGAGAAATGGAAACCTTGCGGAAGCAAAAAGATCTTTCTATGGAAATTCAGGGGACAAATTTCTATTTTCAGGATGTATTCTAGAACTGCTAACAAATGTAACAACCAGTGTATAAATAACACAGAAAAGTAGAATAATATAATGGTTTGTGTTAGAAAATGCCTTAAAGGTCACCTAGTTCTAACCTCCCTGCCATGGGTAGGGATACCTTCCACTAGACCAGGTTGCTCAAAGCCCCATCCAGCCTGGCCCTGGGCTACTCTGTATAAAGAAATCAATTACTTAAACTACCGTGCTCACTAAGAGCAGATTCAAGCACACACTGATACCTATAAGTAACATACATATTGACCATTTTTCAAGGTCTCAGCCCTTATAAAAAAGACTATAATTTTAAGAAGAAAAAAACTAAGGCAAAAATTACTATTCTGTACAAATTTCTTTAAAACAAAGTCTCTGAAACATTATATACTTTAATTATTCAACTCACTAGTCCATTAATGTCTTCACCTTCCAAAGTATTCACAAGGTCAAAAATTAAAAGCTCTCTATTCTACCTTGGCACATGTAATACAATGAAACATCAAGGCTGCAAAAAGGTTTACGTGATGCTCAGTAGTTGACAGACTATATTGACTTTCATTAGAAATACTAATTATTTTTTTGACAGTCAGAACAATACTTGCATCAATGAACTCAAATGCACAAGCCTTCATATATTTTTTACCTCATCCTTTCTGTTTATACTACCAACTGGCCTTACAAAGATTGTGAAAAATGTGCATCATTATCTGTTATGTATGTATTCTTTAAAAAGCCATTTGTAATTAAAAAAAGTCAAAACTGACTACATCTTGCTTAACATTCACAAGGGATGCTGTCCTGAAGACAAGTTGAGTAAGGCCTGATCCTGAAAGGCTAAAGAAGAAAATCACCTCCTCCTTTTCCCCTCCAGCTGATAAAACAAGATACCTCGAGGCTTGGGAAGATTAAAGGCTCCCTTTACCTTGAAAGCATTGTGCAAAATTTATTGATGGACATGTATAAAGCACTGAACTCTACTGGGTATAACTAGCAGCAGGAATTTCTGCCAAGAAAAGATCAGTTAGTCCTAAGCATGTACTAGAGGGAAACAATTTTTGAGGCTATACCAAAGCTCTGTGACAAGGACCTCAGGGGACCTCTGAGTCCCATTCCTTGTAAGTCATGGAAAGGCAAGTGCATATTAGAATCCATCCAACATTAAACGATAGAAACCCTACACTTTAAAGGCTTTTGGTGATCACAGTAACTATGGCTTTTGTGGCTGATAGTGA
>JASSUY010033725.1:21329-33534 GCA_032466535.1 Forpus xanthops
TCAGCAGGCAGGTCTCAAGGGTACCCAAAGGCCATTCAAACCCTTCAGAGCTCTCAAATGAGGCTGCTGTACTTGTTCTGGGGCTGCTGTAGCTGCTGTGCTTGCCGGCTCTCTCACCTCCAGCTCCGTTTTGTCTGAGTCCAGATCTTCCTCCTCTGCCTCGCTGGGAAGTGCTGCGCGGTCTCCTGCATCCTCCTGCGGCTCCGCTGTGCAGCTCGGCCCAGCCTCAGGCCCTGTCTCTGCCGCCTCCTCCCTTGGCTCATCAGCCGCGGTCCTCACCCCCTCTGCCTCCTCTCCCGTGCCCTCCTCATCCTGGGTGCAGCTCTCCCGGAACGGTTTGGCCACCGGCAGCTCCCGGGGCCGCCCCCCCTCAGCTTCCCACAGCCTCGCAAAGACGGAGACGAGGCCGAGCCTCAGGATGGTGAAGAGCAACCGAACTGCCAGGTACAAGTCCACCACCCCCTGCTGCTGGACCCCGTCCATATCACAAGCCCTTGCAATAAGGTACATTGAAGCAAAAACCTTCATCCAAAACCCAGGTTGGAAAAATGGTGTGATAAAAATTGCCAGCTCTAAGTATCATATGCTGAGCCTGCAAGAACCAGAGCCACAACTCTGAGAGCAAATAAATGAACATTGTGATGACTGACTATTAATCCTGTCATTATCTCAACCCTTCAGGCCCCACGTTGGGTGCCAAAAAGAACTGTCGTGGTTTGAGGCCCCTCAAACAGTTCTGCTCACTCCCCTCTCTTTCTTCCCCAGTCCAGGGGAAATGGGAAGGAGAATCAAAAGAATGCAACTACACCAGCTGCTACTTAAAGAAAAATAACTGCTGCTGCTGAACCCATGACAATGTACTAACAAAAGACATTCCTCTTTGAATGATACTAATGATAAAATTGTCTAAATTCTGTGCTTTAACACCGGCAGAATCTCACTCTGAAAGTTTTCTATGATTTTTACCTCTTTTCAGGTAAGGCCATCTGGGCCCTTACCTTCTGATCACTGTGATTTTAAAAATCAGATTCCTATATGTGCCTAGATTAAATGGCCTAACTCTCACTTCATAAGGTTTAATAAATTCTGCATGCCTGATTTATCTACCTGGCTTCACAAACATGAAATATCTAATCTCTGGGTTTTTTTATCTCCCAGCTTCATCAAGTCTCTCTTTACTTGTGGTCCCATCTTTTGCTCTCAGAGTATTACTTCTGCTGCTCATATCAGATAGGCCCATTTCCTTTACTTTGTGACCTGCAGTTTCATTCCTTTACTGTGTTTTAACATGCCTTCTAGCATTTAGCTTTCATTATTCCTTCATCCTTATTCAGCCAGCTCCTCACTTTGTTTCAGGTCAGGTAATGTACTGGGGACACCCTGATGGTAGCTTGCAGCTTGGTAATTGCTGTTGTCCAGCAAAGCAGAAAACCTGAGATGGTTTTAGACCCCAAAAGTAGCGCTATCTATTTCAAATTTCTGAGTGATAAACATGTGTAACAGCATAAGTCTTCAAGTATGTACTAATTACATGTATTAGAATAATAGGGATTATGCAAACATTTAATATTATCTTTGGTTTCCTAAATAGAAAAAAAAAATATTCCATAAAATGTACAATGAGTATGCTTTTTTTAAAAAACATAGAATAAATCATATACATGTATAAAGCAAATCATATGCTTTAATGCCTAGGTTTTACAAAAGCTGTGCTGTAGAAATATTGAAGACATTGAAAACGTGGATTTTCAATAAAACATCAAAACAGTGGTGACAGGATGGATGTGTCATTTTTTATACTTGATTCAATGTCTTTTATAGAACCAAATGTCTTTTATGAGATGCAGAAGACTTAACATGATTAATTATTTTCTCAGCTAAAGACCCTTTCAGAATTCCATGGGGTGCTACCATATTATTTAATAGAGGAGAGAACATACTTCTTTTTGTGGGTGCTGTGGTTTAAGGCCCTCATACAATTTTGCTCACTCACTCCCTCCCTCTCTCTTCCCCAGTCCCAGGGGGATGGGGGGGATAATCGAAAGAATGCAACTCCCACAGGTTGAGATAAGAACAGTTTAGTAACTAAAGTATAACACAAACCCACTACTGCTACCACCAGTAATAATAATGACAAGGCAAATACAAGGAAAGAATTCAACAGATCACCATACAGCCTGACCAAGCAGTGCACCCCCACACCCTTCCAAGTCTCTGCCCTCCATTTCTACATCCTGGGCATGACATGCTGTGATATGGAATACCTCCTGTCTCTGCTTCCCCCCGGCTTCCCCTCCTTCCTGGCAGAGCATGAGGCTCAGAAAGTCCTTGGTCAGATAAAACATTATCAAGCACTGATTGAGAACACTGGTGTTATAAGCACAGTTCCCAGGCCCAAAATCAAAACCACAGTGCTGCACCACCTACTACGAAGGAGAAAAATGTCTGCTGCTGCTGAACCCAGGACAGTGGGGAGAACTAGGACTTTCCTAGCATTTTTCATGGCTCTATTCCTTTTGAATTTTTCAGATTTCAAGTACAACAGTTTTCAGAGGGTTCGTATTAACTTTTTCTTCAATGTTGATTCTCTGTCTTACTCCCCTCTATATTTCTCTGTGAGTCAAACCTCTCAACATCCACTTGATTTTGCTTTTTTGGGTGGCAATCTACTCCTTCTTCCATAATTAAACCTATGGGAACTTTTACCATAGAGTTGAAAATCCATTAACTTTTTTTTTTTTTCAGTCCTTTTAAAAGCCCTCAAGGACCACATAATAAGTACAGTATTATTATATCAAATAAAAATTACTAGAGGAAACTTTTCTCCTGAAGGAGAGAGGGAAGAGAGAGTTGTGCATATCTCTATATATATTTGTATGTTGGTAATAAAGTACTGAAGGCAATATTTTGCCCTGCTTTAACAGCAGCTCTTTTTGTGACCTCAGTTTTAAAACTTAATATTTAACTTTGTGTCTGCAGCAGCTGTGGAACAAATTGCAAATAATTTAAATACCTAACACCTGATTTTTAGAGGATTCAGGGATGTATCAAATGGTAACATGTAGCTCTGACAGTGGCCTGATGAGTGATCTGAAGTAAATTGCTTTGCCACTCTGGGTCTGCTTTTCTTTATTTTTAAAACACAATTTAGGATTCCTCTGTCCTTCATCATGTGCTCTGAGCTCTGAACAGCTTTTGTTAAGCAAAAGAAGAAAAAACATTTAAATGGCAAGCAACGTAAGGGCTGGTGGACAAGCTCCATGCACTTTCTTCTTTCTTTTTTTCTGTTTTTTTTTTTTTTTTGTTTGTTTGTTTTGTTTTGCTTTTTTTTTTTATTTTTAAAAGTTTAGGAACAGACAATCACCTGATAAATGTGAATTGCAGCATATTCACAGAAGGAACTGGGGTGTGTTCGTGTTTGTTCATTTCATTACTGGTATTATGTTTATTTGACAAAGTTAATTGATTCATGTTATTCATGTTCACAATTTAAAACTTGGAGTAAGTGCCTAAGAATAAGTTTATCACTAAAGTAAACAAATCAGAACACAAGACTGAAAGCCTGCCATCTGCTAATGAAGCTAAGGCTTACATCTGCATAACTTCATAAAGAAAATTTATATTTCTCTCTGAAGTAGGGTATAAAGATGGAGTTAGTGTCAGGAATGTATTTCTACATTAATATAGCACTGACTTAATCTGTATTCTTTTTATTATTAATAGTTACCTCTGCAGTCAAGATATTTTCAAGTTAAAAAAATATAACATCTTGAAGAAAGGGAAGTGATGTGACAATAAGTCCTGTGTACTTTATAATTTATTTATTTGTGTGCAGACTGTGTATTTGATCATTTATTTACCATACAAAATTATTTAAAACATGGCATATCTGGACTGCTTGGAAAATACTTTCTTCAAGTGTTTCATAAATTGCTTGTGAAATTTATCAAATGTATCAAACCATGCAAGGACTGTAGCAACGGAAAGCAAAACTCCTCTCTGCTGGTGCTACTTTCAGTGTTTGTGCTGTTACTTCTGTCACAGGGCAGATAGCGCTGTACAGTTCAGAGAGACTTTGCCTACATCTGCCCACTGTGTAAGCTACTAGATGATTTTGGTATGTACTGGGAAAACAGAAGAAAGACACAAACGGAAGGCTTATTGACTGATGACTGCTGGACCAGACATGCCTCCTGTAATGGTTTAGGTATGCATTTAAAAGAAACAAGGAAATACTGAGGAAATAATAAATTCATACCCTTTTTACACATTTGGGGCAGGAAGTGCTAATAACCTGGGTAATGGCCAATAAATTGCTTTAGATATGTGCAAAATCGAAGTGATTGGCCTGAGTGAGTCTGTTGGTCATTCATGTTTACCACTGAAATTCGAAAGCACAACACATGCAAACAGTACCCCTTGAGGGAACATATCAGTGAAAGCCCAGCACCAAACAGAAGCTTGAGCCCAAGGTGGAACTACTGTATTTTAGCACCTAAGGTGCCCTTGGTCAGGATCAGAATGCCAGAGGGGTGGCAGCTCCCCTGGGGTCTCAGGGAAGAGCCTCATAGCCAGAGCCTGCCCCACCATCCCAGCCAGGAGCAGGACAGCCAGAGAGGCACCAGCCCCAAGTATTGAGCAGCTCCTTGGTGTCAGACTGAACACAAAACCTGTGGCTAGGAGGCAGGGAGATAGAGACCACCTCAGGAGCTGATGGCTGTGGGGTGCTGAAATGAGGTCCTGAGCAGAGAAGAGGAACCCCCAGGAGAGGGGGTCACTTGCAACAAGGTTAGTATTAGCCTTAGGGCCCTGAAGGACAGCTCACTCAATGTTGTTTTCCCAAGATCAAGGTGCTGGTTGCAGCTGAACCAGGCACATTATTGCTGTGCATGTGCTCTTTACAGAACATGTGTGTGTGTGTGCATTTGCTAAAAATGAAATTATTATCCATTCACTATTATACTGATCTTGCTTGGTTCATAACTCTTTGCTGTTATTTAACTGAGTGGTATACTTCTGTTATTCCAACTACCTCTTTAAAAATTCCTTTTCTGAATTGTCACCCTAAGGCTGGTATTTGGTCCTGCCAGAAAGTGGACCATGTTTCCACACTAGCGCAAAAGGAACTTTATAGATGGACTATTGTGTCTGCTCCAGCGTATGTGCCTCTATCCTGTGACATCTATAAAACTGTTGTGTTGACTGGGAAATGCTGGATAGATGCGCATATTACTTCCCCACTGAAAACAAAAGCCATGAATTTCATAAGTTTCGTAAGTTGAGTATAAATGAGCCGCTGCTGCCTTTTGCTGAAGTCAGTGGAGAGTATGATTCATGTCATTAGAAAATTAAGTTATTTTTCATTGCTTAAATCTGCTTCTAGAAATTCCTACTACTATTTCAGAGACCCTACAGTACCCTGCATGGATTCCCACTGCCATTTCAGAAAGGTCCAGTTCTGTATTAAGTCTAATGCTTTATCTGTGAGTCCTGGCAGACATCTGAGATACACTAGCATCTTAAATAAGTTTAGATATCTGTATTCACATACCTGAGCATCTTCCAGTGATATCTGGAAAGCTACATGGTTGTCCGAATGTCAATGTCTATTTTAGGATGAGCAGAACAGTTCTGTGTGCCTGGATTTAGTCACTCTCAGATACTTTGTGCCATTTTTAGATGACCAATGTATCTATGTGGAACTCGTAGATATGACATAAAGATATGATTTCAGCTCTTTGAGTATGACAGCTGGATGTTAGATTCGATTCTTTAAGATGTCTCGAATGGCACTAGATGCCTACATTTATGCAACGAAATAAAACTGCTAGATCGCAATGTGTACCAAAATTTTCATTGCAAGTGATTCTTCTGGATCACTGTTTCCCTAAGAAAGGAATGTTCTTAAGTATATGATTTTTGCAGTAGGTTTAATAAAAAAGAGATACTGTGAAAGGAAAATTCCCTACCACTAGTCTAGATGGGGTAAGAAACTGCACAATAATTTGTGCTGGAAATTACAATACTCTTTAAAACAAAGAGATAAAATAAAACAACAAATAAACAACAAAATGAGTAAGAATTGCTAGTAAAAATAAACATTCAGTGGAAGAGATTACTTAAAAATGCAGTAAATTCTCCAGCACTTGATGCCTTTACAGAAAGACCATTCTTCTGAAAGATAGATTTGCATCTAATCATATTTAGATGAAGTAAAAGATGGAAGTAATGTAAAGAGTTCCATGACCTTTGCATTGACAAAGCTAGATTAGGTAATTATAAGTGAGTCCTCCTACCCATAAAATCTCTCTGTTAATCTACTGGACAGAAAGTTATACTGTAGAAGCCTGTGTCTTTAATAGAAATTTTAATCACTGTAAAATTGGATTGCTACCCTGGGGAAAGAATAGTCTTTTTCCAGAGGGAAGTCTTGCAGTGGGAAGTGTTTAATTTCACTACCTAGTGAGATGCATTTTTTTTTTTTTTCAGAGAGCAGGTAAGTCTGGATTATATTGTGGTGATATTTATCCTTAAAGGGCCAGCATAACTTTAGTTTCAAAATGTCTGACTGTTTGAAAATAATTTAAAAGATTCAAAGGCTGTAATGCTTATAGTTTCTTTTAAAAGTAAACAAATTTCTGTAACTTAATGCAAGAACCTGATTAAGCGACAGATTTCTGAGTGACAGGAAGTTTGCCTTGGATGAAAACATAAAAGGGCAGAATGTGAGCTAGTTGAAGGACTATATTGATACTTAGCTTTATTCATCCATTTTGAATTTTAAGCACTTAAAATGTCTTCCTCTTCAATTGCTACCTGTGCTAAGAAAAAACAAAAATACTTTGTTAAATTGTTACCTTCTTTCAACCCAAACAAAAGGACTTTCAGTCATTTACATCATTGATAGAAGTGCTGAAGGAAGCACCTCTGAGGCTGAAGGAAGCTGCACTCCTAAAAGTGAAATACCTAGTTGATCAATCTAAACGTAAGATTTAGTTGAGGTGCACATTCTACATTTAATACAGATCTGTAAATTTAACATAAAACTTTAAATTAGGAGTCCCCCAAACAGAAAATACTGTCACTCGCTAACAGGCCAAAATCAAGATATCCCACAGTATTTTCCAAGTTACATCAACTGAGTCATTTCAGTCACCAACTGAGAAGGTAAACAGCAGTGTTTATTACTGAGATGAGTTTCTTCAACAGAGATTATCAAACTTGGGCCAAGTATTTTCATTATCACCCAGTATTTCACCACAGTCACACATTAAAGTCTGCCACAGCACTAGTTTGTTCTACTTTGAAACACACTGTGTAGCCAAGGCTAGCTGTGAATTTGGAATGATGTCACATGGCAGTACTACATTGTCTATTGAGCAGTTGTGCTTGCAGCATTCCTGTACATTTTTGAGACATGGATCGTCTTCTGTTATCATGCCAGCCAATTTGATCAACCCTAGCAATTCTATGATTCTGTGATTCTATGATTTCTATCTACTGGTTTTGTTCTGCTCATAAGACTCAATATCATAACCAAATGCTGCTACTAAACACCATAAACTCTGTTGATATTTATCCCTTTCTTCTTGACAGACTCAGGTTTGTCTATGTCTTTTTGTACTGTGTGACTAAAATTGGGTGAAGTATTCCTGATTCAGGTTAATGAATGCTGAGGAGAAAAATTACTACCATCTATCTACTGTTTACATATATATTGATGCAGCACATCAAGATGTAAAGATTTGTTGCTGCCTGGACATGAAGAACCCTAAAATGACCTCTAAACCTTTTCCAGTACATCTAAGATTGAATGAGGCAGTCAACAGCCTTTACCAATATGGGGCAGGTATGTGCAGGGGCAGAATTTGCATTTCGTTACCATGTAGTTCCTGTTGTCCCATTCCACCAACCTGCTTAAGTCCCTCTGGATGACAGCTGTGCCCTCATGCATAAAGACTGCACACAAGTATACATACACATAAACCCACAGTTTGGAGTCATCCACAAACTTGGTTAGGATGTGGTTTGCCTCCTTGCCCTCCAGGGCATTAGAAAAGTTATCAAACAGGATAGGATCCAAGACAGACTCATGAGGAATCTTAGTTATAAATGGCCTCTAAGAAGAGTACAATCATTCTCTTATAGAAGATCTGAACCACCTTTTACTCTTGTCTCTTCACAGGTTGTAGAAAGTTCTACTGGTAGCAAGGTACATACAGTAAGTGCTGCAATTATATAATGAATTTTGTATAGGAGGAATTCTAGCAACTGTGAATTCTTTTTTTTTTTTTTTTAAATAGCCTTTGGAATTTTAGGTATGCAGGGTGTATATTATCACTGTTTCAAAGTATTCCCTCAGGTAAAAAGAAGAATAAAATAATTCGCAAATCAGTCAGGATTTAGCTGTCTGTCTTTCTTATGGATTTGGATCCTCAATTCACAGTTCATAGGAAAACAGATTTCAGTAATAAAGGTATCACAAATTCTTTCATTTTTTACATTTATTTTCACTTGCTGCCAAAAATGAATACATTTATGGCAAACTGCCTTTGCCAAAATGCTGAACAAATATATATCACTCCTACATTTCCCACATTGACAGCTGAGGTGCCATCTTGTTTAAAGATTTTAGTGACCATCTTTATAATAATTGATTTCTTCAAATCTGTGTTTTCTCTCATGCTTAGTTATTTCTTGCCTTTGCAAAATAACATTCTGAATTATTTGAGGTAAGATTTACATAAATAACTAATTCTTAAATTAATGTCAAATGTAGCAAATGATAGCCACTTTTGTTGGTGAATTAGAATGTCTTAGCAAAGTTGGTGACAAACTCTGCTGATAAAATTATTCACAAAGTTAGGAGTTGTAGCATCTGTAGTGAATTTCATTTTTATATACAGTGTACTTATCATCAAAGAAATAAGGGAAGAAACACTAGTGAATCAATATAAATCTGTGATGCACCCACACCGAGGAAACTACAATTAGCTTTGGGTCTCAATTTCATAAAAGTAGAACTAAAGGAGTTAAAGAGATGAGTAACAAACTTGCTGCTGAAGAGTAAAGCAGATTACACTCTAGGAATAATTAAGGAACCGACTTTTCAACCAGATTAGATTATTTTTCAGCAAGAGATGAGAGATTTGTTTTAAAGTCCATGAAATTATTAGAGAGATGAAAAAAAAAAAAAGTTGAAAATATTCTAGTTTCTCATAAGACATAAAACAAACAAACAAAAAAAAAAAAAAACACACACACAAAAAAAAAAAACCAAATTAGGTTCAAATAAGTCAGAACAGTATTTCAGTAAAACAACACACATATATAGAGCAAAGTTAACCTATGAAACTCACTGATAAAAATGTTTTGGAAATGAAAAGCTTACACAAATTCAAAAAGTAAATACAAAACACATGGTGTTGTGGATCAAAATGTTAGACTCCATTAAGAACAAAAAAGAACCTGTCTTGGGATGTCTTTGAGCTTCTGATCACTAAGAGGAAAACCAAGGACATATATAACTGTTTTCTTACACTTTTTCTGCTACATCTGAATACATTTAGCTACTGAATGAGAGGATAGCAAATGAAATGGACCTTTGATATGACTGTTCTCACAATAGTCTCAACATTCCATCATACTTTTACACTGTTCCTGTTCTTCATTATTGAATTGCATGGATTAATTTAATCATTGCCAAAATTTTATATACCTCAGTCAGGGAATCTGATAAGCTGCAAAAATGTGAGCTCCGAGTTTTGCTTGTATAGCAAATCTTTGCATTTCCTTATGGCCTTTGTATTTTTGTGGAATAGATTTCATTCTCTTCCTGAGTGTACATTAAGCTAGGTTCTGTAAAAATCCAGAGTGCACAGTGGTGGGCAAAAGATGCTGTTATGGGATTTAAGATGTCCTAGGATAAAAACTAATGCCACAGACAAAAATGCTTTGTGTTGAATTTTTGGGGTTGCTTTTTGGAGGGGTTGGTGTTGTTTGATTTTGGAGAGGAAGGAGAGAGTTTTTTTTTGTTTGTTTGTTTGTTTTTAATTTTGGGTTATGGTTTTGTTTTTTGTGTGTGTGTTATTTCCTAAGGACAAATTAAATATGCACCTTTAATTCTGTTAGATATTTAGACTCTCTGTCCTTTCTATGTGTACATACTCTGCTAAATTGTTTGGGACCATTACAAAAATTCATCCTTGCTCTTAAAATCTGGCAACTAATAACACTGAGCATTAACCTTTTAGTAAAGCAAGGCTAGCTTGTACTGAATAATTAAATTATTTCTATTAAGATGTTACACTTTAATAAGAATCTGTTGTAAACTGCAGTCTGTGTCATCCTGTTCTGCTCTTGAAGACCAGAACTCCACATTCCAAAGTAAAACATGATGATTTTTTTCTCTGCAGTTATTTGCTAGTGTTGCAAAGGGACAGTTCTTTTCTGTGCCCTTGATGATACTGACGAGACCTGATTTCTTTCAGTTGGTTTCCATAAGTTTAATTAATTGGGATGTAGGAAAGAAATATATAATGATATACAATATTGTAATGTGTGAGCCGTGAAAGTGTTAATGCGAAACTTTTAATTTCCTGTTTGCTACTATATGCTATGGGCCAAGACCACACAAAACTCCTCTGGGTGTTCAGTGTACTTTGGATACCAGTGCATACAGAAACACAGTACTTCAGCTACATTATGCTTGAAGAGACATGCTGACTCTTTTCTTACAAAGTCAGTCAGTTAAAAAATTTCTAAAGAAAGCTGTTCTAATTCTGCATTTATGCCATGAATGAAGTACGCAATTACTGGCAGGCAAGAGGAAGGTCCAACAGTGGAAGCTAAATGGAATATTGTCTGTCCCTATTAATGAGTGATATGTATTCTCTGTCATATGATGGCCAACCTATGCTTCTCTACAGTGTTCGTACCTCCCTAACTGCACCTGAACTGAACCCTGCAGTGAACAAGCCTCTGGAGTAAATATCTGAAATACTCAGATGAAGTTATAAAATAGAACATTAATTGCACGAGGTTTTGATTCTATACTAAAAAAAAAAAAGTAAAACGTAACAGGAGTTTATTATAACATTGAATTAAAAGTATCAAGTGTTGTCTTTATTTATTTCTTGTATACGTGTGCATATGCACTTGAGAGCCCATTAAAACTGCATTTATCATTGTGTTAATGTTTTACTGAACTCAAATAGAAGTTATTAATCTGGTCCAAATAAAATTATGATATTTTTCCTAGAAAATATTTTAAACTTAACAAAACTCTTGCTGATAGGAAACTGTTCCATTCATATTTTTTTTGAAAGAGCACTTCTTTCCAAATGACCATTAATCAAACCAGGCTTTAGCACCTCTGTTTATTGGCCTAAATAAGAGGATATAGTTCAAGTAGTCAAGCAGCAGTAAATCTGTAGCAATATTAATATGCTCTAGCTCCATCTAGCTTTACTTTCAGGGTAACATATCAGACAAAAGTTCTTTGAAAATGGGGAGCAGCTGTTTGGTCTGAACTGATCATAGAACAATATCAGAAGTAAACCTTGTGGTCACAATTAAACTTGAGAAGGAAGGTGGAGAGTTTCTGCACTCCCATACAGGTTTAGATCAGGTTTTTTGGTACAGAATTTTGTCTGCTTCTCAGTAAAATAGAAAAATGAAAAATGTAGATTCTTTCACATCTTACATTACTGGTATTCCTTTTCCTAATTATTCTATTTCAAATTTCTTAGTAATACAATAATAATGATAGTAATACAAAGGCTCTAGTACTATTGTTTTGAAATTCAGATATAAACGTCATTATAATTTATCATGCATTTTATAATCCCAAGGAAAAAAGGCCTTATTTTTACTTCTGTAATCAATATAACTGATTTCAGTGAGGCTAGTCATGGAAGCATGCTAATAGTTACCAAGAAAAAATACTTTTTAAAGTGAAAATAATATGTCATAGAATCATAGAATAGTTAGGGCTGGAAAGGACCTTAAGATCATCTATTTCCAACCACCCTGCTCTGGGCAGTGACACCTCCCACTAAACCATGCCACCCAAGGCTATGTCCAACCTGGCCTTGAACACCGTCAGCCATAGAGCATTCACAACTTCCCTGGGCAACCCATTCCAGTGCCTCACCACCCTTACAGGAAATAATTTCTTCCTCTGATCCAATCCAAACTTCCCTTG
>JASSUY010033727.1:0-10607 GCA_032466535.1 Forpus xanthops
CTAAAAATCCAAAACACAGTACTACACCAGCTACTGCTTAAAGAAAAATGACTGCTGCTGCTGAACCCATGACAAGTACTCACTCCATTATGGCTTCATCTTTCTGTAGCTTCATCTAAAGAAGATTTTAGCAATGCAGAGAAGTATCAGTAAGTACAGATTCACAAGGAGAATGTGAGCTGTAGGAAAAAGTTTCCTATCCCATTATATATTTTCTGTTCTAACCACACAGGCTGCATTACATGCAGGGTTGACAGTCCTGATTGCCCTGATGTGTTCTGAGTCTGGAGGTAAAGACTCAGGGAGAGGAAAAGCATACCATCAGCAATGTCTTTTCCAGCCCAGCTGCAAAATATATTGGAGATCTGAAGAGCAGGGAGGAAAGAAATCCTCCAACGTTCACCTATCCTTTACAGTTCAACTTGTTGGGAAGCCACTGGACCTCACCTGGGGTACCCTGAGCGCACTCTATGCCATGTACTAAGCTGCTCAATGAATGTCCTTAACTACAAATTTGAATCAGAGCTTATAATCATGATTGGTATTTAAAATAACACTAGGCAACCATACACACTGGGGAGAAAGTCTGTGAAGGAGAAAAATGCCCTACGTACAACCTTTCATCCTGGCATAAGACAGGATGGAAAGAGAACTGCTGGCTGAGGTTAAACACAACTGAAAAAAGGACTAGCTACTGCCCATACTGAGTGGAAGTAAAATGCAAGATCTTTTCATGGTTATTCTTGAAATTAGAGGTTAACAAATAAGCAAAGTATGTGTGCATCTGAGCAGATGTGGGCTGCAACATCATCCTCAGCCATGCAAATACAGCACTTGCTTCCTTCTTTGGCCACATTCACGCTGCTAAGCAGAAACCATTTGCTAACCACACAGAGCAGTGGCATTCACATTAGTAGAAAACCAGACTCCTCATCTCTTCCTGCTTTGATCAGCAGTTACTAACCACAGGAATAAACAGAGGGCTGTGTTCTTCACTTTCTTCACCCAGGCTCTACAGTTCTCACATGGACATCAGTGGCAGCAAGAACAGGCCAATCCTGTTTCAGAATAGCCATTTGTCCTCACGTAAACTTATCTCCCTGATAGAGGAGCAACATACATGGCAAGAAAAAGACAATTTAAGGAGGGTTTTCCCCCTTTCAATTTGTGACCTGGAAGAACAAGCATTTTAAAATTTAAAAACCAAACCTTGCCATATCCTTTTTTGATCATCTGGAGATGGAACATAGGCTGCCCTACATCACTGGCATGAATCCAGGCATGTCTGCTACAGAACATGCTACCGAGGGAAACTATTTACTGGTAATAACAAGTCCCAAAATCCTTGCAAATACATTGTTCATTTCAGAAAAGGGTTAAAGAAAACTTAGAGCTCTAATCTAAATTATTAATAATCCATAAAAAATACTGCATAATAATTCAGAAAATAGTCACAAATGGAAACTTGCTTCTGTAAAGTATATTTTGATAGCTGTTAGCATCATTCGACAAAACAAGTGAAAGATTTTGCTCAAAACAAGCAGATCAGGACTGCTAAAATAAGTCTGTAATAACAAAAAGGTTGCCTCGTGTGAAAGTTCTGATTTTCTCCTATGTCTTCTTCAGTTTTTGAACATAAACACACTGCTGGGCTGAGTGTCAGGAGAGAGGGAGCTAAAAGGAGAATTCTGCAAGATGTGGCCTTTTCAGGGAAGTTTAATTAATGGCGTTTCAGAAGGATTCTGATTGACAGGATTAGTGCCAACACTAAAAATTGCTATTTGTGGATAATGGAGCTCACAGTTCCCATAAAAATAAAGCAGTTCAGAACAGAGCATTGTGCAAATGAAGGCATTCCCTCGGCAGGGAAGGTTCATGTGAATCTCTTCTGTGGCTTCCCTTCACATGGGTTTTTCCATGGAGATGTGATAGCAGAAAGTCCCTGGAGAATACCCTCCCCTGGGTGCAGAAGATTGATTCAGGTTTTTTGGTTAGCCCTTGGAGAAGGTTTTTATAATGAGCCAAAATGAAACTCTAGGAAGAAATGTTCCCAAACTTCTTGGAGGGGAACATTTGGTTCCACTTTCTTTACTTCCATATTTATTTAAGCTTGTACTAAATATCTTTTTTTTTTTAATTTTCTAATTCATACCACCTTCCTACTAAGATAACCTAGTATTCTGCTATTGACACTCAGCCCAAAATACAGTTTCATTGTTCTAATCTCTTATAAGGACTTGGGACAAATTACTGACCACAGCATTGCATTTTATCTGATTATTGTAAAGTCTTTCAGTAGTGACCCAAGTAAAACATCTTTTAGAAAGATAAACTACCCAAAACTAGAAACTGGAAATAAGCCAATGCTATGCCACTGCAACAGCAAAAGAAGGATCACAGCATCCCAGTTCACACAGGAAGCAGACAGAAGTTTGCTGAGCCATCTCCCAGAAACTGTGAAATGGAACAAAAAAAGGTGATTCTTTCCACTTACTCTATCCCTCTCAATTACCTTCTTAGACAGGACAATAAAGTAATTCAATACATCAATCTTTTCGGTGCAATTTTCAGGTACTTCATTTGCACCGTACCTTCATTTTCTTACCCAATGTTTTCTCCATTCTTCTCCTTTTTATTATAAAAGTTTCCCCAGAAATCTTCTATCTCTCTCAAATATTTTTTTTAGCCTTTAAAGTGCTTGGAAAACATTATTTGTCCAGATTATAACCCTTCATATACATTTGTCCTTGCCTTTCTGGCTTCTAACTGAGGCAAGATGAAAAAAAGCTTAACTTTCACAGAGGAAAAATAGCATTGTACACCAGAATGCTGACACTTACTCAGGAATAAACAATGTAAAATGTTTTTTTAAAGTGGCTATATTATATATGGAAAGCTGGAAAATTACACATTGCAAAGACTGTCCCAGTAGTAACATTATGTGTTATTAATATGTAAAGTTATATCCTTTTCCATGGTCTGGTTCCAGTGACCCAACAAACCACTACTTTTCTTCTAGCTACTATATTCTGCCTGGGAATAGCTGTAGCCTTGGTGCTGTCAGCTGCAACTGCTGCTAATTTTTTGGTACGGATGACTGGTATGACAACTGGTATATCTCAACTTTAGCTTAGAAATGCCTGCAGAAAGTACCAGACACTCCTGGATACTCAAGGGCCTTTAAATATCCACACAAACCTTAAATTTTAGTTCACTCAGAAAAATGGATTGGTTGTTACAAATTGACACCATCTTCTCCACTATATAATTAATCAGCTCTGTCATGACCTGATGAGAAATGGATCATCACCCTGACTTATATTCTACCCCATAAACAGAGGAAATGAAGTTACTAGAGAAGACATTCTAACTTATCACCTACTGTGTAAACACAAAACCTATCAGACTGCAATTGACCATCAGAAGAAAAACCACCAAGGCTCTTTGTCAACCTTCATACACTACCTGCGTTCTCAGGGACACAAGCTTTGCCAAACCCACTCCATTTATTTTAATGAACTACAACTCATAAGTTCAACATGCAGTTTAAATCTCTCCTCATTTGGCTGCCAAATAAACAGCAAGGAATTTGCACATTAAAAAAAAACAAAGTTATCCTGGTCACACCTATTACTTTTCCAAAAGGAAGGGCATGCTCAGGTACTGTAGATGAGAATCTAGATGACTGAGCCCCAGCTACTTGTTTAGACTGTTAACCTTGCTTTCAATGGTAGGAAATATTACATAAAATCCATGTAACACATACAAGCTAAGTGCAAATGATGAAAGAAATCAACAAGGGAAAAGAGGCCAGAGGGCTGTTGTGACGGAAGAATAGCAGCTGGGAAAACTGAAGTCAACCCAGCTATGTTGTTTTTTAATTAAAAATAAACATAGGGTTTGTTGCCAAGGGATTGGTTAGCATTCCATTTAAAAGAAGTAAAAAAAAAATCAAGAATTTTGTTTCACTTCACACTCATTCCCCTCCTAACCTCTCTCCTCCCTTCTGCTCCCTTCTTCCCCCAAAAAAAGTATTTATAGATTTTGCAGAAAAAAAAAAAAAAACAGTCATAAAATTTAGGTCAGTACGCAGCACCACAAAGGGCCACCTGTTTTTAAGGCATCCTCTTTCTCACACATAAATGCCTTCTTGATTAAAAATAGCCCAAGACTATCATTTTAATATTGTTAATTATTTCATCTTCACTGCTGGTTTCCTTGCTAGCTGTACAAGTATGCATGGCTGCACTGCCTAAGACTGCATTTACCGTATGTAAGTGCTAATGGCACTCTTTGGACGGTTCTTTTAATGAAGATTTCAGCAGACCCATGTTAAGGCTTCCAAGCTCAGCCTTGCTACTCTTCAATCAAATACTAAAGCAGCTTTTATTCATGCCTGGGTAAGGGTTTGTCCTAGGATTTTTTTTGGAATTTGCTTGTGTCCAAGACAGAGAAATGCCTTACATTGGGGTTCTAACTTCACAGCAGAAGTATGAAGTCACTAGGAGATTAAAAACAAAGAATTCAAAGGTTCAGTTCAGGCTTTTCATATACTCCAAGGACCCAAAGGCCAACACTTTTAAAGGCTGAGTACCTCATTAGCCTCTCTCCACTATGTCATTCATTCATCTGTCTTATACACTTGTGTGTTTTCATTATGCCTGACATTAGAGAAACTTTCTACTACTAAGGTGTTAGCCACAAACCAGCCTTATGACAACTATTCCTCTGCACTGATTTCATATCACATTTCAAAAATCTTATTTTGATTCACCAGCTTTTACCTTTTTTCTCCCCATCTGCTTTACTGGTTATTTACATTTTGCTTAAGATGCTTTAGGTCATAATTCAGCTGAAATACATATCAAGAGGCAGTTGCAACTGTTCTGATAAAACGTGTAGGAGCTCATGGTGCAAATTTCCCCCAAAGCAGATGAAAGAAATTTAAATTTTCTACTGAAATTTCTACCTTCTACTGATTAAAAGTATCAGTTCTGGTTGAGTCAAAGAAAGAGCAGTCACTGAGTTGACTGATGAGAAGAGATAGTTCAGCTGAAGTAAAAATACTAAAGAAAGCCTACAAGAAATTTGGAGAGGGACTTTTTACAAAGGATATGTAGTGACAGGACAAGAAGGAATGACTTTAAACTGAAAAAGTGGAGATTCAGATTAGACATTAGGAAGAAAGTCTTCACTATGAGGGTGATGAGATACTGGCACAGGTTGTCCAGAGGAGCTGTGGCTGCCCCATCCCTGGCAGTATTCAAGACCAGGTTGGACAGGGCTTTGAGCAACCTGGTCTAGTGGAAGGTGTCCCTGCCTATGGCAGCGGGTTAGAACAGGATGATCTTGAAGGTCATGTATAACCTAAACCATTCTATTATTCTGTATCTCCTGCATCTCAGATAAGTATCATCATGCATACCAAATCACCAGCCTAAGGGCTGCTTTGGAATAGGACTTGCTTGCATCTAACTGAACTCATTCCAGTTTGTATTAAAAAAGTCTATTGACAAGAGGAAACATAATATTTAATTATTTATTTGGTGCAGAGCAACTCTAAAAAGAAAGAGTCCTGAACAAGAACAGTGCAGTATGAGATGGTCAATGCACCCACATTTTCAAAACAGAAAGACCCAACCTCCATCCCAGCTGCACAAAATGGTATTTAAAACTTCAATCTTGCAAGGACACAGAGACAATAGATTAACCTAAAGATGTCTCTTTGCCTTTCTGCCCTATGAAGTCTTTCTGTGCATCCCACTGCATTTCCAGAAAGAGTTTGAAATTCTGAAAATATAAAGACAGAAATATTTTTTTTACTCAGCTCTGGTCAGTATCTGCTGACTCACATCCAGATTCCTCTCTAATATCTGAATCTTCCATTGACTCCATAGAAAATATGTGGTTGACCACAGAACATAAGGGTAGCTAACTAAATAACATAATGCATATTATTTGTGATGCAGCAGTAAGCACGAGAGAAAGAGGATAGTGGGTTGCAAAGCTTTTTTCTTTATGCTTTGCATATTTTTTGGAAAAGGAAATAAAACCACACTAGGCAAAATACATTGGTTTTAACTCAAAGACGTTGGCTCACACAGAAACATTGCTGCAGCTAGTAAGAGTTCAAGTCTTTGCTGCCCAAACAGTATTAAAAAAAAAAAAGACATTAACAAGCCTTTGGAACTCGAATGTTATTCTCTTCCCAACCAAATGTAAATAAATTCAACAGTTTAGTGACCAACAGTACACAACAGAATGACTTTTCCAGGTAATTAAGCATCAAAGCAGAGCTGAAACTTACTAAGAATATTATTCTTCTGCAAGACAAAACTGGATTCAGCATTAGAAAGTAAGAGAAGGCGGGAAGAATAGCCTGGCACTGACAGAATCAAAACAAGCTACACTTCGGTCTCCTTAGGTTTTAACACAAATTTTCATTTAAGAATAGCATTTAGTTGAATTAAACATCATTGGAGGGATGGTTTTCTCCTTCAGATGGTCACTTGGGGCTTGTGTCTAAGGGTTACATGGAAAGAGAGAAGTCAGGGAGGATTCTCAGTTAAACTTTACCTTTTCCAGATAGTGTGACTATTGGACTATCAAATAGTAGCTTCCTAACTCTACTAGAATTCTATCTTTCCCACAGTACTTTTGTTTTTCTTCAAGATCTGCAACAGCTCAATCTAAAAACTAAAACAAAGCAAAAGCTTTTATCCATTGTCTGTGTAATGGCAGGAAAGTAGGTACAATCACACAAATACTGAGAAGAGGGAAACCAAAATTAAACTCAAAAATACAAATGGAAGACAACAGATCCGGTCTAGCGGGAAAGAGTTGAACAAAGTTACTTAAAAACATCATCAGCCTTTATTCACAAGAGCAGTCATATCAATGAATAATAACTCGGTGATTCTGCTGTGTTTTAAAAGGCTAGAAGCCTCTTCTTGTCATAATAGCACTATCATGTTTAAATCTCAGAGCAAGAATCTAATCCACTGAAAATGCAATCATATATCAAAATGGGCTAAACATTTAAGACCATCCACATGTCCCATCTTCATCTGGCAAATAGAAAATGAAATGCTACTTACAGCCCTTTGATATTCCTTGTTTCTCATGGGAAACTAGTTGATGTTGTCTATTGTCAGCTCTCATTGTTAACAACACTCATGAAGAGTTTATTAATTTATGTCTTGATGCCATCTGTCCAAAGCAGACTTTCAATAAGGGTCACACTAGACCAATAAACAGTGAAGTATCATATAGACATCAGGATTCATTCACTAAGTGGAATTCAAGAAGGCTGATGTTGAAATTTCATGTATTTCTTATTTTAAAACAGAACTCTCTTGTCAGCCTCAGGATTTCCTTAATCTTAAAGTTGTAGAAATTCACAAAACTAAACAATAGTTTCTTACTCCACTGATTTCTTCTGTCACATAATATATGAAACCAAGTTCAAAGAACATTCCCACTGGAATATGCTCCATCTTCCTTTCTTGATCCTATTGAAAATCTGGGAATGAAGCAGTTCAAATGTGAAATAACGCCTAGTTACATCTATTCAATGGATGCCAAGCTATGACTTCTCCCATTTGATAGAGCAAGTTTTTAGCTGGAATTGAAGAACCCTATACCATCAGAATACATGGCACATCATGGTACTCTCTTTGAAAAACCTGGTCTACTGGGGATCCAGCTGTCAGAGAAGGGGAAGAGTACCTTCAATCAAAGGCTTGCTAGGCTGGTGAAGAGGGCTTTAAATTAAAGTTGCCAAGGAACCTTAATCCACCCCACTCCTACCAGTTTGATGACAGATGCCCAGACCCTGGAGAGGGATCACAGGTCTGCAAGGAGCACAAAGGAATTCCTGTCACTCCCTCTCTCCAGCCAATAAGTCAGCTTCATCAAAGGCTCAACTTAAATGCATCTATGCAAATACACATAGCATGGGGAATAAACAAGAAGAGTTAAGAGGCATGCTTGCCTGCTAAACTATGATCTTATTGGTCATGGAAACATGGTAGGACAGGCAGGGGTAATGAAGAGAGCATGTCACCCTCTATTTCAGTAACCAGGTAGAGTGCACAGAGATCTGTCTGAGGATGGAAGAGGAGCCAACCAAGAGCTTACAGGTCAGGATTAAGGGAGGGCAGGAACAGGTAACTTTTTATTGAGGGTCTTCTACAAATTGCCTAAGCGGGAAGACTGAGCTGCTGAGGCCCTCCTCAAACAGATAGGAGCAGCCTCATAGTCACAAGTAGCCTAGAATAAATAAAGAGAAATCTTCCGAGCAGCCAGGGATCAGATTAGGAAAGCTAAAGCCCTGATAGAATGAAATTAATCTGGCCAGGGATGTTAAGGGCAAAAAAGAAAAACTATAGGTACACCAATGATAAAAGGAAGACTAGGTAAAACATGGGCCTTCTCCAGAAGAAAACAGGAGACCTGGTTACCTGGGTTATGAAGGCTGAGGTAGTTAGCTTTTTTGTCTGCCTTCATTGGCAAGTGCTCCAGCCACACAAGCCTAGTCACAGAAGGCAAATGCTGGGACTGAGAGAATGAAGAACCACTCACTGTAAGAGAAAGTCAGGGTCAAGACCACTTAAGAAACCTGAAGGTGCACAAGTCCATGGGACCTGATGAGATGCATTTCCAGGTCCTAAGGGAACCAGCAAATGAAGTGGCTAACCCACTATCCATAATTGTTGAGAAACTGTGGCAGTCCAGTGATGGTCTCACTGATTAGAAAAAGGAAAACATCACCCCGTTATTGAAAAGGGAAAAAAGGAGTACCCAGAAAACAACAGACTTGTGAGTCTCACCTCAGTGCCTGGCAAGATCATGGAGCAGATCACCCTGGAAATGTCCTAAGGCACATAAAAAATAAGGAAGTGACTGATGAAAGTCAGCATGGCTTCACTAAGGGTAAATTTTGCCTGACAAATTTGGTAGTCTTCTATGACAGGGCTATGGCATTGGTGTGTAAGGAGAGAGTGACTGACCTAACCTACCTGGATATGCACAGTAGCTATACTCCAGAGGAGCAGCTACAGAAAGAAATCTGGCCTATGATTTAGGTAAAAAACATACCCAAGACACACAATAGTGGGAAGGAAAGGGGACATGGAAAAATAAAGCAACTGGAGACAGGTTGTTAAAAAAAGAGGAAGAGCAACAGTGACACACAAACATCAAAAAAGAAGACAGGGACAGCAGTTGGTACAGAGGGAATAAGCCCAACCGTAGAACCGGTTAGCAGGTAGAAGTTTAGCCATAGGCCTGACCTAGTTTCATTACACTATAAGCCCAAAGCAACTCTTACAGCTCCTCTAGTTTAAGGCTAGGGCTTGTTGCAGATGCATGGTGTCACATGTAGGACATTATCACATGATTCTTTTATATATTTTTATAGTATATTCAGTGATGCTTGTCTGCTCTACAGACACCAAAAAGACAGATGATCTACATTGCTTTATTTTACAGCTACAAAAGAGGCCCACACACCAATACCATGTTGTATTACTGCCAGTTAGGAGGAATGCAAAAAAGCCTTATGGTAATACTTCATGAAGCAAGGTTCATTCCACCCATCCTACCAAAACCAGAAGATTAGAAATAGCTAACCAAAGGATTTAAAAAAAAAAAAAAGAGTGGGGAGGGGGCTTGAGAAGTTATATGGGAGTATTGTAGCTCTGAGTTTGATCTACAAGACAGCTTTCATCAAAACTATTAGATTGATCTCCTCCAAGCCATTCATCATCTCAGTTATTTTTCTGATTTTGACTTCTACCCACTAGAGAGCAGAAACCTTCTAAATAATTATCATCTAGGGATCCTTCAGCTGGAATTTGGACTGGCCTACAAAATTTCTTCAGACAGTGCTCCTTGACTTTTTCCCATAGACCTCACCATTGCAGTGCAATGCTTGGAATGCCAGCTTCACTCTGCAAAAATTATCCTTCTGCGCAAAAATGTTAAATTCAATCACTTAGTACCAAGATTGTGAAAACTGATAGCATGCTCCAACTTTTGTGTTTGAACAATAACTTGCTTCTAGGATTAATTTGAAGGAGATGGGGAGCAACCAAATAAATAATTATGAGGTGTTTTTTAAGGGTTGTTAGATTAGTAATCTCAGAGAATGAGATTTCTTTCACTGGCCTACAAAGCCAACCATAGAATGGCAGCAGCAGCCATGACAGCCCAGTTAGGTACAGACTGATTTCCAGGCACAGCTACAGGTTGGGCAGAGATGAGATTCAGAGCAACCCTGTGGAGAAGGATTTGGGGGTGTTGGTTGATAAGAAAATGAACATGAGCCGGCAGTATGCACTTGCAGCCCAGAAAGCCAGCTGCATCCTGGGCTGCATCAAAAGGAGTGTGACCAGCAGGTCGAAAGAGGTGATCCTGCCCCTCTACTCTGCTCTTGTGAGATCTCACTTGGAGTACTGTGCGCAGTTCTGGTGTCCTCAGCATAAAAAGGACATGGAACTGTGGGAACAAATCGAGAGAAGGGCCACAAGGATGATCAGGGGACTGGAGCACCTCCCCTATGAAGACAGGATGAGAAAGTTGGGGCTGTTCAGTCTGGAGAAGAG
>JASSUY010033728.1:7659-17966 GCA_032466535.1 Forpus xanthops
TGACTGCCATGATTTTTCAAATATGATGGACAGTGGCTTAGCAACTTCATTTGCCATCTCCTTCAGGACCCATGGATGGATTTCATGAGGTCCCACGGACTTGTATATGTTCAGGTTCCTAAGATGGTCTCGAACCAGATCCTCTCCTACAGTGGGCCCAGAGTCTTCATTCTCACTGACTTCAGGACACTTGTTACACTCCCATTCTTGGCTAGCTTATTTCTACTTGCCCTTAATTTCATTTCTCTCTATTCTTTTCATTTACCTTTTGTCTCTCTTACCTTTAGGCATACTTACCTATGTTCAAATTTCTTTCTCCACTGTGTAACACATGCTGCTTTCAGCTGCAGATCAAACATGTTTAAATGTTTGTCATTATTACCTTCGAATTCCAGTTTCCCCAGTTCTCCCAGGGGTAGCACTGGAGTCTCTCTGAGGAAGGACTATTCCTGCTTTTTGTTTATCCCCATTCTTGAGAATATGTCTGCCTTAAAAATACAGCCTAAAACTTCTGAAATGTAGTCAATGATCTATCAGCTTCATCTTACCTCTCTATATGCACCAGTGCATTCATAGTAGTCCCGAGAAGGCAGGCCAAGCCCAGGCTGATCGATCTATAAATTGAAATGAAAATTAAAAAGTGCCGAAGAACAAAACAGTGTTGCATTGTGCTGTCCTTTTGACAATTACAGGTCAATGGTGCTTCTCCCATCCTGTTGCCCACCTTTAATTCTTTTCACTTTCCTTATACTTTTTGTCTTTCTTTCTAGTCTCCTTCTTTTTCTTGTTGCTGAATGATGTATCCTATACATAACCAGTGTGAAGCCAGGTGAGTGCAGAAGACAAAACAGTCCACAGACAAGGAAGGCAGTTACCATATCTTTGAAATTTGTATATGCAAAATAGTCAAGGATCTATCTACCCCACTGACAAGACCTTTGCTCTTGTAACTGTTGCATCTCAGCAGTAGCTGGCAAGGATTCACCATATGTAATACCATTTTCCTCTGGATTTTCCTTTTTCAGGGATCATCATGCAATACTCCATATGCAAATGTCCACAGCCACTTCCTCACCTGTATCACCTGACTGCAGGTCCAATTAGTACTTTGATATCTTAATAACTTTTGAAAACACAGCCCCCAGTGTGGGCTTTCTGCCACTGGGACCATAGCCTGGGTTTTCAGTGACAGAGCTTTCTGCCTGAAGTACATAGTAAGGAAATCATTTTTATTTACTTGCTTGCATGCATATGCAAGTAGATCATATCTCTTCCATCCACTGTACACATAAATTGTCTGTATGTCTATATATGTCTCTGTTATTCTCATCTCACTGAGAATAACTGTATGAGTATACAGAACAGAGATATTTACTCTGAGAATGGACAACGCACTGTGAAACTGATAATTGAAATCTACGTAGATTCAGAATTATCTACAGTTTACTCTGGTAAAATTCAAATCATTAATGTTTGTCCTGATTTACATCTATGTCTATGCTTCTAGTTATTTTGCTGCACTTTTATGATCAAGAAGGCAGTGCCACCCAGGGAGACTTACATGAATGATATGTGCTGTGGAATTTTTATCATCTGTGCCAACAAAAAAATTGATAAGGACCTTTTTTCCGTATCTGGAGTTCAGCTGTGCAATAGCTGTCTCAGCTGTCCAAGCAGCACCTAAGCAAATGAAAGGTACACTCAGTCTCTATTTTTGATAAGCAATGAAAAGTACAATCAATTAGAGATTTTAACTGAAAAGGAAACAAAACACACATCATCTTACCATAGGAAGATTCCCAGTTGGTTGTGGCTACAGGCCAGTCAGATACATCTGGCAATAAACTTATTAAAGGTGTTCCACCTCTGCTATCGATGGTAGCTTTTGGAGAAAATAAAATGAGTTACCATGACATTTTAAGACACACAAATGTTATACTGAGTTCAGAAAAGGAAGCTGAGAAATATTTCTTCCTAATCGCCACAATAGGAATATGCTCTGATGTAAGACTGAGCTTTAACATTTGATTTAAAAAAACATTTCAGTCAAACAGCATATGCAAATCCTAACTGTTCTCTGCTCCTCATTCCTGTGGCAGCATCTAGCTCAAGTTCTTGAACTAAATGAGCTCCCTGTCTTTCTAGAAGCCTGGTATGCCAGTTATTTTGCACCTCTTCCCTGATAATTTGTAGAAAAGAAGCTAACTCACATTTTCTGAAGGGATTAGTTTAAATATCTGCAGCAAACTGGTAACTGAAGAGTAATCTTGCCTAAAATATAAAAGCTAGTAAACCAGGAGATATGATAATAATTTTACTATTGATGTTCTTACTCGACCCTATAGAATGGATGCATTTTAGTTTTCAGGAAGAATTTCTAAAAAATTATGCACAGAAAGTAGGAGACTATAGGCATAACTGACAGTGAAGATGGAATTCTTTGGATGGTATTTATATATCCTGTATGCAGTAAGTTCAGGAGATACTTACTTTCATTTATGCATGATCTGTACAGAGTTTTTGCCTTCTGCACTGCTGTTATATCATTGGTGCTTGGTGTGTCAAGGACATCTGAAACACAGACAGCAAATACATCTTAATATCTGATCTTTACTGGAAAGATTCTGAAGGAACCATACTGCATACCATCCTGAGGACCAGAGGATGGGTAATAAGTACTCCATGTTAATCTCAAATTCCAGGGAAGCTGAAGGAAAAATATCTCTGGAGATCATATGCCTTTCGGCTATATCAGTTTGTGTTAAAATGTTGTGCATAAAGGAGTCAGGTAGATACCCTTGAATCACCCCAGGTGAAATAAGAATGCTCTGACTTTTCAGGGACAGTTTTTAGGTGACACAACAATTGTGTGAAGAGAATTGCTGGTAGGACCCTATGTGTACCAGCAGGCTCTAACTGCACTGACCAGGCTGTAAGCATCTTTTCCTGTCATTCTAATCTGCTGTCTTCACTGCAGCCAGGAGTTTAGCTGTTCGTGTTCAAGGTCTGCTTTGGTATGGTGCAGTTGTGTGATCGTGGATCATACTTCTGTTAAAACAGCAAAACCGTAGGGAAGAGCCATAGGAAGCCTCATCTGGGTGCTCACCCGAGCCCCTTGTCTGTGAAGCCTCTATCCCTGCTTGCCTTCAGCCATGGTCAGGTCCTGGCTTGCCTCTCCTGGTGGGGCAGCCCACTTTTGCCACTACTTTACAATTACTCCAGTTCTGACTTTATAACTGCTTTGCTCCACAGAAACTGAAGCCTGAGGAACACTGTGGCATCCATAAACTGTAAGCCTGGCAAAACCAAAAGACAGGCAAAGCATAAAAAGATATCCAGTCTGGAGAGAGTGGTTTAGAGAATGTTTCATGAGTATAAACTGACTTCGTTGACACTGTTATTTTAGCCTGAAAAGGGGCAATACAGACAATTTGACATTAATGTTTTGTGGAAAAAGGAATATTTGTAAGTTTATGATGTGACAAGGTAGAAAACTACTTGCCTGCTTTTTAGGATTTAGCTGATGGAATATAGATATGCAGGACACAGGGCTGCTAAGAGAGCAGCTCCAGCGTTTCAGGTAACTGGGACACAGGCAGACCTCTTTCTTCTCCACCTAGCTTGGCTTCTATTGTTAGTGCATGAGGGCAATGATAGGGATTTCAGTAGTTACAATATTCAGATGAACACACACAGCAGATACCAGAAAGGTCAGGTCTGGTCAGCCTCGCTGTGGTGTCAGAGGCTACAGCATAACTTCCACAGCATTCCCCAAGCAAACAGTCTGTGGTAGATTTGTCCTGAACCGAACACAAAGAAGATGAAATATTTGGTAGCATTTTAAGCTTTGCTAGACAACCACATGTTATTAGGATAATGTGTAAGCCAAAGCAGAAACTTTATATAGGCCACAAACATACACTCCACTGACCTTTTAAAACAACTTCTAGTTCGTCTCTTAAAATGTCAAAGTTACTATAACGGGAGCTGGTTTCTGGAATGACGTTCCTCTTAAGCCATCCTCCACAGGCATATTGGTAAAAATCATTACAAGGCTCTGCAGTCGTGTCCATGTTCTCAAGGATTCGGGCTGCTGTAATATGAGACAAATCAAAGCATAAAGGATTTTTAACAAAAATAGATGAATACACTTGTTTTCTCTGAAGAGGGAAGTAATAAATATATTTAGTTTAGAATAGGCTCAAGCCTACTTGAGTGTTCTAGACCAAACAAAGTACTAGTCAGTAAACAATGAATTATTATTCCTTCACTGCCCACAACTTATATATGTCTGTTGCCTGTGTTTACTGATGAGTAAACTGTCTTAAGTTCCTACTCCCTGTGAGTGGTTGCTCAGTTTTATATAAAATGGAAGATGTTTCATTTACTAACTTTCACTTCTTTGTACTGAAATGTGGTGAAAAGCGTAAGACACATTAGAGGTTAAGTATCAACTGTAATGGGATTTAATTAAGAATAATGTAAGCTCAGCTAATCCAATCTATTTCAGTAAGATAATGAATTTGTTGTACCATTAAGTTCTTATCAGGAAAGTTTTCCTATTAATGCTTTTCTGAATCTACAATGATATTTTAGACCTGCTCCAAATTGTTACTGCCTCTTGCTATCCCTGCTGACCCTCTTGAAGTGGCTTTTCAAAGACTGATTGCAACATGGGATTTTCTAGTGAAATCTGATTCCTTGATGATAGTTTCGCAGCTGCTGTTCAGAAACCTTCTGTGCTTTTTCTTTCTGGTATTCCTCTTCCACCTAGACTGCCTTCACCACTAGTATGCTAGCACAAAGTCTCTCACAGAAAGAAGAGGTGCTAGGAGTCAAGCAAGAGCTAGAGATACCTCTGAATTTCCCAGGATAGTAATATCTTTCCTATTTTTCAGACATTATTTTTAGTAAATGGTGAGACTTGTGATTTGAAGTGCTCATTACTCCCACATGAGTGATTCAAGTATTTCTAGTTATTTCTCCAGTGCTTTAATATTTTCCATGTCTCTCATGCTGGTGGAAATGAAAGGTGGATAGATAGTCTATAGTATTTTCACTGACTTGCTCCCCACCCCCACCCAATTTTATTGTGATCTTCCACTGGCTTAACAGTGTTATATTTTAGGCCATCATCTGATGGTTTTACAATGTTCCAGTGCTTGAAAGATGTAAAAATCTAGGAACACATGCATTTTCAATTTTAGACTGCTTAAGTAGCATAAAAAACACTGCAGAAATAGGTACATTTTCCAGCACCTGATTCTTTTCCTTCTTAAGTCAATGGAAGGCTGACTTAAATTTGAAGGAACCAAAGTTGCAAAGTCTCTATTTGTTCCCCTAATTTGTCCTAAAAGGTGGATATTTGGAGTGGTGCACTTTATTCCTGTCTTAGTTCCATCTATTTGCTGATTATTACCAACATCTTCTGTTTTAAGGGTGGGTATCTTTACAAATTTTTCTGCTAGGCTAGAGCAGCATCTGAAGGGTGATACTATCCCTTAGATTATCCTTGCATGTGTTAGTCTGCCAACAAAAGACTTCAATAGCCAGGACTGGACATCACAGCTGGCTCATTGAGAGCATCTTGTCAGCTCTGCCGACAGTGATGGTAGGATAGACAAATCCTCTGACACCAAGAAAACTGGCTCTTATCCACACTCTTGTCACTTTTGCAGAAAAACAAACAAGGCCAACCAAAAACCAAAACAAAACCCAGGAGAACTCCACACCTTGTATAAATCTGAGAAATTAACAGTCTATTTAATATCAAGCCTTGCTTTAAGTGTGGAATTAGTTTGCTCTATCTGTAGTCAGCATCTATTTAATCTTCCTTGCCTACTACTCTTGCACAAAAATAATTGTCTATCCTAACTTTTCTGCTTTAAGGTCCAGGCTACCCAATATTAGCTAACCAACTTTTATCAAAACTTGATGTTTAAATACTGCAAACAGAACGAGCACAGACATGGGAACTGTAGTCTTCCACTTAGGGCTTCATGCAAAATACATGTATAAAGTGTTCTCCTGAAGGATATTCTCCTCAAGAATGTAATTTGTTTGTCTGAACCCTAAAATAACCATTCATTATTTTGCTGGTACCATGGATGTATTAAAATCAATGAAATACTGTTTTGTTACTGCCAAGCCCAGAAACAATGACACATGAAGTGTTTCTGCAAAGTCAGTGGGGCTAATTATGCTGGGCAGAATCCTAAACATGCCGTAAATTAATTTATAAATTGATACTTATGCCCAAAGAAGATTTACAGTAAGTTTGTGGCTGTATGCACTGAGACATTTTTGCTTAGGAAATAATAAGTGTGAGACTGATGAATATTTTGTTATTTTCATTCTAATACAGATTAATAAGTATACAAATACAGAGAACACATGGTGCACTTTTCATTATTCTTCAGTATTGCTTTGATGAACCAAGTGTCCAGGTTTATTTCTCTTCTCACTTGTTTATTCCATTTCATGTCACTGGAGAATGTAGAGCCTTATCTTAATTACTTTTAATGATTAATTTTATTGTAATACTACTGATTGCCAGTAGTTGCTGTAGTAGCTTACTAATGAAGTAATATAACCTGACATAACAACCAGTGACCGGGGGAGGATATGAGAGAAACACGATATGCTTACCTAGGTGAAACTGATGTGAGAGAGATCAAAATTTCCTATTCTCATCAATCTGTGCTGTCTTAGCTCAGGAAAATTAGCTGAGAGTATGTCAGCTTATTCAGGAAACATTCACATGTACAAACTACATGGTACCTTCACATGCTGCACTGCAGTAGATTCCACAAACCCTGATAACATTATCACACAGTTACTGAGTATAGCCATTTGAATTTTCATTAAATTTTTTCTTCTGGTCATTTATTTGAAGCTGTTCTGTTAAATGTGTTACAAATTCTGTCAGTGTCTTCACTTTATTCTTTCTCAGTGGCTTGTACCTATGGCAAAATTTTGAAATTCATGGCAAAAAAACTGGCATAGTGCTGGTCAGCTCTGGTGTAAGGCACTACCATTTTTCTCAATGTCTATTCCTAATCATATTACTTGAAAGACCGCAATAAATTTTCCAGAGTTAATACTTCTGGCTTTCTGCTTGCATCTATCTGTTTAACTTTTCCCATATATTATCCTACATGGTGCGCAAGAAGCTGCCAAATTAAAGTTCGATCTGTTACAAAATTCTAATTTGAAGTAATGTTAAATCTGTAGATTAATCACAGTAAGATTATTATTAAACAACATTAATACAGTTTTTCTGGTTTAAGGACTGTATATTGCATTTTTAAATATTAATTTATTTTGTTGCAAAATTATATAATTCTGACCAACTCTTTAAACTATTCTTGATGTTCTTGGAGCACTGCAGGTCTGAGCAGAAGCCACCTAACCATTCTGGGCTTCTGATTTGCAGGGTTCTGCTTCTGAAGCTGAGAACTTGCTCAGTCTAGAAACCACCTGATCAAACAAGTCTTCTAGGCGATTACATCCCTACCAACCCCTTTTCATAATCTGACTATATTTCATTTAATGGGTATGTAAATGTGGAAAAGACCGAACACTTCTATAGAGATTTCTGCCTTAAATCCATTACACCATGATGGAACATGCGATCCTCACTCAGCTAATCCATAACAACTTTAAATTCAAAATGGTCAGTCCCAACTTCACTTAGAGCTATCCATTCTAAATCATTTACAAACAGATGCAGTATTTGGAACTGACAGTTCTGCAATGGCTAGCCCATCCAAACTTTGCATGGGGGCTCCCTGATCTTAACTGCTTCGTGGATGGTAAGGTTTCATTGCTACAGTAGTCCCATAGACCACACAGATTTTTAGCTGTGTCTGGTAATTGACCCTTCCTAGGCAGAAACACATACTGATGCTACACTTCATAATGTGGTCAGAAGTGTTCCACTTAGATGTCATTGCTTTTGCATCTGTTTAGATCTTATTTGAACTATAGCCCCACGGCTAAAACTTTTAAAGATTATAATTTTATCAGATTCACTGACTGCCTCCCAGGACTCCCACAGGATAGTATGGAAATACCAAATATTAACACCTGGTAGAATATAAAAGCTATCTTTTGCACAGTTGTAAATAAGTGTTCCAGGCTGGAGTGTGCAGTTCTTGCACACATCATAGTATTTACTCGCAAGAGTGGTCCCTCTGTTTGCAGTGGGTCAGTTGTGTCCTGTGTAGGGACAGCAGAATGTGGATTACAGAAAAACTCCATGATGTCAATGAGCTCGTTTTCCTGCCAGTAGAAAACACTTCCATAGGACACAGTTACAGCATTATCCTGGCATTTTACATGTTTTGAGACTGAATTCTCACCATTTTTTAGGACTTAATTCTTTCAGTGTTTGAACTAGACAATGTGTAGAATAAAAAACAGATGATAGTGAGTAAATGAAATAAATGTGTGAATAAAATAAAGCTGTGCTTAATGAAAAAGGAAAAGAGATTATCACATTAGGACCATATTGTACATTTCTGTTTCAGGGATGTTTCAGTCTATCTACCCTTTTTTCTCATTCTATATTTCATTATTACCTCTGTTGAAGTGAGGCATTTTACAGTTTTTAAAAATGCCCCTTCACACTGTTTTACATAATGTTGTAAGTCTGCCATTTTCCCCCATCAGTGTCCTTACTGTAATCGTTTCACAATTTTACTTCTCTACTGAGACTCTAAAATTCAGTAAGAATGTTTATTTATTCTCTTAAATATTTGCATGCTGTTAAGTCTTTTAATGGAAGCATAAAAAACTATTCTGCTTGATTCATCGAGCCACTTCTTGCTAGATCTTCAGTTTACATTATACCTCCTTTCTCCAAACCTTCTACTGCTTGACCTTTTTTCTACTGCTTTTCATTGTTACAAAGTCAAGCTGAACTTGATATCTCTATTTAGCTGAAAATTACCATCTTCAGAGATTAAACGAAATCAAGTAGATAACTAATTTGCTGATTTTTCAAACCACAGCATGAGCTTTCATGCTGTCAGGAAAGCACCTTGGAAGGGTACCTCAAAGACAATAATAGAGATAAATAAATCCTGTAAGATACTCAGATTGTGCTACAACAACATGCAGCTACTGAGATAATGAACTGCCTTGTGGCCTCACCAGTGGGTGACTCCAGCAGGACTGGGGTATGCAGCAACACCCTACGTACTTTGGCTACTCTAAAACGAGGCCTAAAACGAGTACTCCCACAGAAGGAAGTGAACCAGTAAAATGACCTTTCTATGCTGTTTCTGGTGAGTCTGCAAATATAAATGGGGCCTACTAATCAAAGCCTTTTGGAAGCCTCCTGTGAGGTGGTGTGTAACTCGGATTCCTCAGAACTGTACTTGGATTACATACATTTATGCTTGCAAGCACACGAACATTTTCATTCTTACCTGACTTTATACAGTCTGATGTCTTGCAAACCCCATCTAAAAGAGAATACAGTCATATTCTTTTTACTTAATGTCAACATAGTATGTAAATACTGTATTCATTCACAGTCACTTTGGGATTGCATTTAATTGCAGGGTACAGTAAGGTAAAGATGAATAGACACCTTACACTCAGCAAGTGAATATTTATAGGATCAGGCTCTAAAAATACCTTCATCTTCATCCCTTTAGGGTCATTCAGTGCTTAGTCACTTATAATGCAGAATTTGTGTAGTCGTCATAGGAAAATGTCCTATCAATCAAGTAGAGGTGGGCAAAATACTATTTTTATAACAAAGAAGAAATTTAGGGACTGAAAGACAGCTGCAAAGTCGGTCTGAATTTAGCAGTACCTTACAATGACAAGAAGATTCCAGAAGAAATCTGAGACATTCACTCTGAAGTCTTTTAAACAAAATACAAGGTTCAGGAAATGAAAATGTTTCCTTTTGAGAAGTTAGAAGTAAAACTTTTTTATTTTTCATTTCAGAATGGTATTTTCCATTCCAAAATTGAACTAAACTGTAATAAAAAGTTTAAGCAAAATTACGAAGTACTTTAAACTGAAACAAAGCATTTCATTTCCAATCTAAGGAAACATTCTTGTGTGACCCCAAATGGAAATTTTAGCTTCTCCATATTATCTTTCTCAAAAATTGTCAGGGAAAGATATTTACCCCTGAATGGAATTAATGTTTAATATTTTGGTATGGCTGTTGAATAACAAAGCTTCTTAGTCTGGCTACACTCACTGAGTGTCCTTCCTGCAGTAGCCTGTTGAAGGAAAAATCAGGATTTTCATACATATACAGGAATATGGAGGACACAATGCAG
>JASSUY010033730.1:0-10134 GCA_032466535.1 Forpus xanthops
CCCTATAGGCCCCCTTCAGATACTGGAAGGCTGCTATGAGGTCTCCACACAGCCTTCTCTTCTCCAGGATGAACAGCTCCAACTTTCTCAGCCTGTCAAGTCAGTGCAAATTAATAATTTTGCTGTTTTGATTTAGGTTTTTTTTTTATATTTTAATATGAAGAACATCCTATGGTAAATGATGAAATAAAGGCAAGAAATAAAATATTATATGCTAACGTAAATTTGTGTGATTTTTTTGGTCATATTTTCAGTGTTTTCCAAATCTCAAAGATAGGTTGTCATTGAGCTCTCTACAGTAAAGTCTGGGTCACAGTTGTACTTTATTCCTTCTAATCTCTGTTACCTTGTGCTTGTCAAGATAAGCTTATTCCCTTATTGGGCAGCTTAATTGTCTGGCTCTTCTCTGGCCCCTTGGGATTTTCCAGTTTTCTCTAGTCTTGATTAATTTGCCCAGTTTGGTGCCACCCATCACGTATAGCTGTTCTGTGGCCACTCTTTTCTGGAGATGTGGTTTATTTCTGTGTTTAGTGAAGAATGCTGATTTGTGTGTCTGTTTGGTTTGTGCTGTTTGGTTTTGTTTTTTTTTTCTGAAGTTTGTTAATAGTTATGTGATTGGATACGAATTAATGAGGACTGAAGGAAGGCAGAGCAGGCAGGCTGTAGAACTACTCAGCTGTCCTGAGTGAGGCTCTTATGGAGGAGTTATTTCCTTGTGTTGACAGTGAAGCCTTTTAAGGGTAACCTTGCCCTTAAGATCTTCCTTCTTTGTGGCGTACCATGTGACTTTCTAAGGTTCTTTAGAAATTACTTGCTAGAGTTCTGCAATAAAGCCCCTCCAGGATGCTGTCGCTGGCTTTTGAGTGCTCAGATATGTGACATTTGACTCCCATGATTGAAGCTAGCTTAAAATTTTTTGATGTAACATGTTTCTGTAGTTGTTTTCAAACACCTGTTGTGAATTCTGATTTTAAACAACTTGGAAGACTGATCAATCTGCAATTCACGAGGCTGTTGCAGAAAGTTTCCCACTTCTCCCTCTAGCTAGCTTGGATGGAAAATGGACTGTTTTTCCCTGATAAATTTTGTCTGAATAAAACATCTCATGTCCCTGCAAACTAAACAGTAGAAAAATGTCATGGGCATGCTCTGCACCTCAGACACTGTCTGTAATATACCCATTAGCTACTAGCTGTGCAGCGGGTGAGAAGTGAGCAGAGCAATGTATTTATTTTATGTCTTTGTTTGTTTTAGCAAATCAAACGAGAATTTGTTCCTGCTGAAAGCGAGGCTCTTGCCTACAATCTGCTAGCCTGTTTTGGAGTCCCTTGTTTTGATTCCCAGATGTGCCATCCCATGTCATTGGTATTCCATGAGGGTGTGTGGCCGCTCTCAGGAGTGAAATCCTTGGGGCTCAGGGAGGGGGGACCAGGGGGAGGTCTCCAGCCTGGGTTGGCTTTTCACTTGCAAACCACCAAGGAAATCACTGAGTGCTGTGATGAAAATACAGAAATATTGGATTTTGTCATGTAAAAATTGGATTACTTGCTCCCCTCATGAAAACATCTGCTGTGCTTTGAAATGCCAGGCTTTGGTTTTATACACGATTGAAAGACCTCTGAAGGTCCTTCTCTGTGTCTGTACTTTGGCTTACATAAAATCAGGTTTCCCTCCTCCCCATTCTTTTCCCTAATAAGGCACTTAAGCGGCCTTAAATAAAGATTTATGTTCCATTAAACTTTGATCAGTTACATTATAGGTTGAAATGTGCTGGTCACATGCAGATTGATCTTCTGTGTTAAATAATAGCAAAAATGAATACTTTTTTTTTTTGAAAGCACTATGCCTACAAGAAGGCTTGTTTGCATCAAGTAAATTCATTGCTTTATTGAATCTCTCTTTTGTGATCTGTGCATGCTGGGGAAGTGGGTTGTCCAGAGTGAAAATGTGAAGCCATTGGTAAGCCCAGCTTTAAACTGTGGACTATGTGAGCATCCACATCATTCCCATCATTCCTCCTGTCATCTTTTGGCTTAAACACTGTCATTTGTCCTTTGAATTCAGAGGCCTGTGTAACATCTTTTTATTGCCTGAGAGGAGAAATGAAGCTGACAAGCTTCTGTTAGAGCTGGTGCCTTCTTCGTGTGCTGGCTGACAAATGCCTGAGGACTTGCTGTTCCTGGTTTTGCATCTTCGCTATATTTAAAGTTCGATCTCTGGTGCTTGTTGGAAACTGACTTTTTGGGATGCTTTGGGGGCAGTTACTGGTATTCGGCTACGGAAATCCAGCTGGCTGCTTTTGTGCACCTTCAGTGTAGAGCCTGTGGGTAATCAAGGCTTCCCACCCCCATTTCTTTTGCAGCTTTATTTTTTTACTGGGGAGTTGTGGATGCAGGGCAAAAATAACAAGTATCAACAACTGGCACAGGCTGGCTTAGCCCTGCGAAAGTCACCCAAGAGATGTGATTCACATCAGCTGAAGACCTTGCAGAAAACAAAGTTTCTGTGTTTAATTTAATTTCTTTCAGTCAACTGGGCTGTCAGGGTAAGAGAGTTGCTAAGCAACTTCTTCCCATATTGCCACGACATTTCTCTTTTCCCTGGTGTTTTGGGAGGGTCTCCTCCATCCCAGCAAGCAGCTGATAATTCCCATAATCTTGCTGTGAGAAGACAGGATGGTGTTGGTAACACAAGCTGATTTTACCCAGTTCCTTATCAAATTACTTCTCACATCACTTGGTTTCCTCTTGAGCTTGTATGGCAGTGTTCAAAGCAAGCTTTCCTTGCTCCAGCTGCAGACTTCAGTGCTGTGGGGACTTGGTGTATTGAAAAACCTCTTCCAGATGTGGCACTGCCAGTGTCATAAATAGGAAAGACACAGGTTTTATTGAACAGCAGAATAACATGATGAGGGAGTGTTACGTTATGGCAAGCTGCTTATCAGAATAGAAAGTTAGAAGATTTCTAGGTAGAATGTCCTCATTTTTAGTTTTTGTTTACAGCATATGCGGTAAATCTGAGTGTTTAGGCTTCTGTGTTAGCAAAGGGAAGAGAAAAAAATTAGTTTTTCTTTAGATATATTTTAAAATTTGTCACTCTTCCAAACAGATGATGCTCACTAAGAGATTTTCCCCTGTTGGTGCTAGTATATTAGTATGCCACTGTCGGAGAAGGTGCAGCAGTGAAGGCCTCTGCGTGCACTGCAGCTCTTCTTTCCACATTGTTCTTCACAAAGCCTTGAGGAACCAAAAATACTGTGTCTTTCCTTGCTTTCTTTTGCCTTTTTTTTTTTTTTCATTTTTTTTAGCTTCAAGCTCTTGCGTTGATGTTCTAGATTTAGTCTGGTGTTTCAAGGATCTCGACTTCATCTTGATGCAGTATGGTTTATTTATCAGCACTGAAATATGTATTAAAAGATTCACTGTAGATGACAAAACAGTGGCTATTTGTCATGTAACATTTTTAATTATAAACATGTGACTGAAGAGAAACAAGAAGAGAGAAGAATCCTGTTGTTAGCTTCTGGGCTTGGTGCTTTTCCACTGCCTATTCTTATGACGTTTTTTGCAGTGGGATGTAGGCAATTTTAAATAGTCTGTTTAAAATATAATTGGTAAGTGCTCATCTACAGTATCATAATTCAGTTGCACAGAATTTGCATATAACATGGGATGGAAAAATACAGTAATACTGACTGAAGGATTTATGGTGGTTTGGTGCATACTGCTCTGGAAGCTGATTTTCATGAGACTGTGTTTGTCATTTATCTGGCAATGTATGATTTACAGGTGCTATAAACGATGCCAGCATTTACAGTTATGTTGTTTTGAGTTAAATGCTGTTCTAGGGAACTGGACTTGGTTATATGTTTTTTCTTAGAAGTAACATCGAGCCAGCTTTCAGTTACAGGCTCTTTGCGCAGTTGTAACCATCTAACTTCCTGGACTTGGGAGGGAGGTTCACAATCCATGCAGGACACTGTACATCACTGGTTCATACTTGGGACCATATAGCTGCACTGTTTAAAAGATGAGTTTGCGTGGTGCAATCACATGCTTGGCAGGGGGGAAAGAGGATTGGTTATGTTTTAGCATTGCAAAAGGGAAAACCAAGATTAGAGAACTGGATAGAACTTGTATGGCTTAGTTCAGATTTTTCTTGGTACTGCCTTACTTCAATCATTAAAAAGATATGCAGTGATTTTTGCTTGAGGAAGGGCTGTGGCAGACCACAGTCAGGTGGACTGTATGTCAATGAGCAGGTCTCCTGCAAATGGCTGAGATTTGCTCTGCCTTTTTCTGCTCTGATGTGAATGGGTTTGTGTCTTAAGTTTCTGGTAAACTCTGATTCTGAGTGTTAGCTTTTGGAGAAGTACTGCAACTTGAAATAATTTGATTCCACTTTTTCTTTTTTTAAATTAATGTAAAATTCATTGTTTTTTTAATTTAGTCGCAGTATTGCATTCATAACATAATAAAAGCATATCCAAGACAACCTGGCTGCTGTAAGAGTTCATAAACTTATTTGTTTCTCTACTTCTGAAATGAAATCCCTGAACCTAAAGTGGGGAGTGGAAAGCTGTAAAGATACTGCAGAATTTACTCTCAGGAAAGTGGCTGCTATTTTCATGCACAGAAAGTTAAATGTGGGAGTAAACGGGACAATGAGCTTAACGTTGTGCATCGTTTGGTTGGCTGACTTTTAACTTTGAGTGCGGCTGCATTAGAGCTTCACTGTCACAGGGAGTCATGGACCCTGGCTGGTGAAATGGTCCTGACGGACCTGATGTGGCTGGGGATGGTGAACCTGCAGGGCTAGAAACAGTTTAATTCAGCAGGTTATTTCAGTTCAGCCTTACTGGATTCAAGGAGAGAAGTAGCAACAAAATAGAGAAAGAGCAAAGATAAATCAAATTTAACCTACACTGCGTCTAAAAGTAATAAACATGCCAGGGCTAAAGGCTTTGAAGAAGATGATACAGCCATAGGACATCTTTTTAGAGAGTTTATCAAAAACAAAAAATGATGCTATGCTGTTGAGTAGAAGTACTATTGCATTGTGATGGTTTTCATGTAGCTCCTGCACAAATATCAGCAGTAGGTCAAAATATTTGAAGTTTGAAGGCTGCTGAGTTGGCTTTAGCAGTTCTTTGTGACTGTGTGGGTAGTATGGAGAGGTACATGTTCCTTGGCTCCTTATTGCTAGTGACAGTATGTAAGTAACTAAGGTCTTGGTTTAGTAGACCTTGAATTGAAAAGGAGCAATATTTGAATAATAAAGTAAGTCAAGCTAGCTTTGAAGAACCAGCTCAGTTCATCTACATGAGGAAAGAGACCTGCTTGGAGCACAGCAGAAAAAAATGGAAAATACTTTTGAATCAGGATTGTCCTTCTGGTTTTGAGATGATGAAAATAGTACAGTAGGTGAAATTTCCGCATGTCTATAGATGTGTCTTCTGCCCTTGGATGTGAAGAAGAGGTCCAATGTAGACCAGTGGAGAGCTAGCCCGGGTGATGCATTTGCATCCTCAGTGGAGGAGCTGAACAGGTGACTGCTCTGAGAATGCAAATGTATGCAGGATTGGAGCAAAATAATATAGATGTTCTGAAGAAAATGGAAATATGGATTCCAAAAGACTGAAAAGACTTTAAAAAGGCGACAAGGACATGAGTACGTATGCTGTTTGGCTGCAAATTGAACAGTGTTGCATTAACTTTTCTTTCCATCGGTTTTCTGTTCCTGGGTGTGTATCTGCAGAGCTGTAGTGTTTTTAGGTTTCTGTGCTATCGTGGTTTGGTGTGGGTTATCCACTAGAGTTATGATCCTGTAACCCGTTGTATTGTTCTGGCAGTTCAATTCTTAAAAAAAATAAAATAATATCAAAAAACCCCCAAAGAACATGGAAAAAAACCCCAAACAAAGCCACCCAGACAAACAAATGAAACAAAAGCCAACCAACCAAAAAAGAACAAACACAAAAAAACCCCAAAACCCAAAGAGTAGCACAGACCTCTCCCCCCACCCCAAACAAACAAAGGAAAAAAACCTAACCCACGAAATTCCTACTGATGTCATTCAATGGTATTGGAAACCTTTTTCAGTTATTTTTACACATTTTTTTCCGTGCTCCTACAGTTGAGCAGAATGTGTGGTATACTGGTTATGGGTTTCTCTCTTTGCTTTCCCTCCTCTTTTCAGCTGTTTCCCCCCTCCACCCACTTCCTGTCCATCCCCTACCCTCCCTGCCTCCCCACACACACACACACTTCTATTCATGTCAGTTTGGCAGAAAAATCACTGTGAGAGCTCTATTGTGTGGCCCGGCAACTGTGAGGGGGCATGAGAGAACACTTCATTTGCTGCTTCCTTTCAGGACTGTGTCCTCCAGTGGGTTTGTGCTGTTACACGTCTTTCACAACAGCAGCACCTCAAGCCAGTAGTTTATCTCCCAGACTTTAGAAACCTTTCAGTCCTGCAGCTAGACTGATGCATGACACCCTGCTCTGCAGCACTCCAGATATTTGTGAATGGTTCCCAGACCTTGAGTCAGTTCCACTTTCAGTTTTCGATGGTGAACTGCGCTTAGTCTGTAATCTTCACCGTTCCCGCAGAGATGTGAAGCCACATGCACACTTTGCGAAAACAACTTAATATTACTTATGCCTTCTGCTATGACAGAGTCCATGCTGTGCATGCGAAGAGTCACTGGTGTGGCATTTCGCGTGCATTGATGTTGCACTAAAGATCTCCTGACCTGGGGATTTGCAACACTTGATCTGCGAAAGCACGTCCGACCCAGCTTTGGATGAACTGGGTGAATTCACATGTACCCATCCTGCGTGGGTGCATTTTGGGACAGCGGCTGGATCAGTCACTCTCAAGTCTTGATTGTATCAACTGCAAACGTTTTTGTATTCGGCAACTTGCAAGAGGAGTCAGGGCGCAGATGGACGTGACCTTGATGTCCGGGATAGAGTGGCAGTAGTTCTGTTCATTCTACTGGAAGCAAGCAAGTATCCCTTGAAGAGGGACAGGCAGGTGGAGCAGTATCCTCTGCAGACATGAACCATTGAGTTGGAGCTCTTGCTCAGCTGGCTGACCTTCGTGTTGAAGCAGATGCCAAATGCTCTGATGGTGGATCAGTGCAAGTCAGAGATAGAGATGTTAATATCCAACTGATGTTCAGCAGTGAGCAGCTGGTGGGTAACAATGAACAAAGTGTAACAGACCTTTTCAAAAGGATACTGTGCCCTTGATCTTAACTGTCCTTCACATCTGCATGGGTTTTGCTGAGATGAGATTCATAGGCAAGGTGTAAATGTTCTACGAGTGTTCTTCAAACCTCTTCCTGTACCCCAAATTGCTGCATAATTGTTACTCTGCGTGGTGTTCTGTTAAATTCAAGTGATATCCAGAAAAAGGTTACACAGTGAAATAGAAAGTTGGGCTTGATGTATTGTCCCATAACATTTCTAATTTGAAAGATTTAACTTGTTTTTTAACTTGTTGTCTTTAAACACTGTTTTCTTGGGTTCAAATAGATCCCTAAACTGTGGGTCAGAGCACAAGAGCACTCTGTGGTATATGAGATGCTGAGTAAGAGCCAGCTGCCTGCACACAAAAAAATAACATCCCTTTTTGGGGGTGTGCAGCATTAGACCAAAGTACAGGGGCAGGATGCTAACAGTCTGAATAGTACTTAGGTCATTTAAAGAAGGTAGAAGATGGTTTCTATGTTTTTAATGCTGATGAAGTCAGTTGCTGCCCTGACTGTTCCTTCTCGTAACCCAGGGAGGTTGGGCATTCCGTCAGCATCATTAGTGGGAAGAGAGATCTGCAGCATTCACTACTGCTGTGCCACTGATCCAGCTCTGGGCTTGCTGGTTGTGTTTGAGTTATAACCGTGTTAATGTGAACTAAAAATATTTAAATTGATTTTGGTTAGTTTATTGCTCATTTACTTATATCGTAGGCTGAAAGGTGACGTAGATCTCATTTTTTGAGTATCCAGGCTTGGTTATGCACATATCCATTTACCATGGAAAATGGCCCTGCCCAGATCTGTGACTCGGATAAGCTCCTGAATCTGTATGAGTAAGGAAGTGTTTTTTGCAAGCACTGAAGGTCCGGTAGGTATGTCCTGCCCAGGAAGTGCCTGAGCGCTGGATGGGGAGACGCAATCAAAGAAGGGGATGGTTCACAGCAGGTTTTACAGGAGCAGTAACGTGTTGCATTTCCACCCCATAGCCCAGCCCCTCTCTCCTGTATGCTTTTTCAGCTGCCTGTTCATGGCCAGAGGTTTTTGAAGCTCCCATGCTCCTCAAGCAGCCTGCTTTCTCAACTGCCCACCCAGCTTGGGTGCATAATAGTGTGTGATACCAGATAGGGTATTGCATAAGGCTCTCAGATCAAGCCAGATGCAAACATTTGGGTACTGTGGCCTTCAGCACCAAAAATCCTGTTTTCTTCTCTTTGATCCTGTGGAATAACCCTGCTAAGCAGGAAGGAGCAGTCAGTAGTATAATTTTGGGAATGCAGGTTGCAGTGTGCATCTCTTTCATTCCTATTTATGCCATTTACAGTTGTTCAAAAAAGCTGACTGACGTGAGGCAGTTTTAGATTTTATCTAAACTATTTTAAGCTAGATTGTAGCTGTTGTTTCAGCTATAGAGAAGGCAGCTGTGCATGGCAATGAGTGTCTGTGCTGGAATTACTCTTCACTGACCTGGACAAGCCACCTCCCGTGATTTTGAGCAGCATCTCTGCACTTATTCTAAGTGTTACTAGGTTAGTGAAGAAAGAGTTCTTATTTCTCTAGCTCATATTCAAAATAAAGAAGGCCCCTTTAAATCATTTGATGCTTTAATTGCACAGAAATAGCAGAGGGGCATATGGCAAATGTGTTCTTGCTGACACATTAGCAGGTCTCTGGCATGTCATTTCCTTGGCTTCTGTATAGCTGAGTTGTTTTAATTTCAGTGTAAGTGGCATATGAGCTCCTGCCACAGCTCTTTAGATGCAAAATGCCTCGGAGGTGACATGGGGTGCAAATTGTGCGCACCATATTGCTGCAGGGACATCCAGTAGTCCCCCTCCAGCTTGAAGCTGTTCCCCTCTTTCCAGCAGGGATGAATTTGGCCTAAGTTGCTGCTTTGCCAGACTTACTGGGGAGCAAGGAAGGGTCTCCAGGTAAAATCTGGAAGTGCACCGTTTAACTGGAGAGCATATGTTCAGGGCAGGGTAGAGGGACTGAAAGTAGGTTATCAAGGCAAGGTGGAATAATCCCATGCTGTATGTTTGGAGGCGATTGTTTGGGGAGATAGATTAAATGTTGCTGTATTTGTGGTCATCATTTGTTGATACAGCTGGCAATGGAGAGAGAAGATGGGGTCTGTGGCACTAGTGCTTTCACTGCAGTTTTAATCTTGGGTATCAGAGGGTATGTGCTGTAATAGCAGATGGTGTTCCCTGATGTTGGAGGCAAAGGATGAAACTTTGTTCTTTCACCATCAGTTTGCATTGCCACCATCACCTCAGGCGCATGGAGCAGAGACGCCGGTACGCACCCCACTTCTCAGGGAGCCTGCAATTTTGCTGAGAAGCAGAGCTCTGCTGGATTTTTGATATGCTGATGCTAAAGGCGCTCTTACTGAGTTTTGAAAGATGATCACCACATGAAGTAAAGAGGTTGCATCTCACATAGCTGGAGGCATCTGCCAGATCCATGTATGTGCCATGTATCCACCATTATGGTAGCACACGAGAGAAACTGAGAAGTAGTTTGGAAAGGAAATAAAAGTGCAGAAGAATAAAGCATAAAGATCAGACCTCTAAGTCTAAAAAGTCCAAGTCTGATATCACCAACATGTGGTATTAGATACTTGATGCTTTTACCGTTGAAATAAGTATGTGAGTAAAGAGTGGTATCCCTCAGGGATAGGTGTTGGGACTGATCTTGTTCAACATCTTTGTGGGTGACATTTGCCAGTGGGATTGAGTGCACTCTCAGCAAGTTTGCAAATGACACCAAGCTGTGTGGTTTGGTTGATACCCTGGTAGGAAGGAATGCCATCCAGAGGGACCTTGACACGCTTGTGAGGTGGGCTGATGCCAACCTGATGAAGTTTAACCATG